>CATIWQ010028783.1:0-11489 GCA_949673415.1 Euphorbia schlechtendalii
TAAATGGAATGAGTAGCCGGGAACGTATTTATGCTCTACTCAGCTTGTAGATTATTTCACATTCACTATTGCATTGTCCAACTGCCACTTCTTTTTATGGAAAGTTAAAGACCTGCATTCTAATTTGACTCCCTGCTGACCGTTGTGGGTTTGAATTATCATTTAAAGGATGGATTTATTTGTTCTTTTGTTTAGTTCCTTCGTGTGTGAGATAGTGGTTTTTCTTCCTCTTTTTGATGTAGACATAATAACACAATTTTTTTATAAAAAGTAACAGCATCCCTCAGACTGGCTGTTTATATTTGTGTGCTATGAACGTCTATTTAGGAGCATTAGAAGCCAATGTTCTTTGCACTAGAAATGAGTTGCATTCAGTTTAAATCTTTATCTATAATGAATTGGTAGGGTGTTTCTCATTCCTTTATTTCTTATGAGTTTTTAATTTACAAGGAGTGTTATGAAGTGTCTCTCATGATTTATTTTAATATTTAAATTAAGAAGATAAAAGTAGATATTACCAACTTATGATTTTAGGCTGTTTTTAACTTGTTTTTTAAGTTTTAAGTTGAAGAGTCAAAGGAATGAAAAACATGCCCTGAGTTACATTTGTAAGCCATGGTGTACCTTTTTTTTTCCTTAATAACCTACTTACGCATATATTTGGGAGATGAGTATATGAGGTTGTACAATGTACACCAGTACACTAACAAATCCAGTTAGCAGATCAATTGATGGAAGAATTTAGAAGGTCATCAGCAACTCATATTTGAATTCCAGTTCTTCTAGAGTTGATCAAAAGAGACAATGTTGACTTTTGTATCTTCTACAGTCTTTTTGGCTGTTCACTAAATTCACTATCCAGAGATTTTTCATATGTTCAATCATTAGTCTTTTGTTCAGGACGCAAATTTTATAATTATGCTTTCAAGCGAGATTCCCAACAAAGAGAGATGAACAATAGACGAAACGAATGGCTTAACAAAATGAATTTTGTAATGAAATTTAGGAGCAAAGATATAAATTACGCAAAGCATTAAATAAACGGCTAATAATTTTACAATAATAAGAACATACAGATAGTAACAACCCCCAAGGATGTTTACAAACAAAATTCATGGTCACAATACGTAGAGAGTCAGAACAGTAATAGTTAACGAACATACAATAAAATGGAAGTCATTATTGTTGACATAAGAACATAAGGGCATAGAAGCAGAGTGACTGCAAATGAAAGATTACACTTGCTTTACACTCAATTTCTTATAAAGCTGATCAATTTCCTCCTGCAAAATTAATCACATTCCTAATTAATAAGCCATTTTGTCAGCATAAACATTGGTTCAAATTTTACCTGATAATAGCTGAGCAATATATTTCTCTTCTTCTTCAATGTTGCAGTCACTAAATCTCTCTCCATGTCAAAAGGGCTAGACTCCAATATCACTCCTTTCACCAATTCAAACCCTCTCAGCTGTTTTTTACACAAACCAACACACTCATCAAAATCCATCACCTACCCTCTTTGAAATTTTACAAGAATTCATTTACCTTTTTCCTCAAAGCTGTAGACTTCAATTCAGAGAGAATGTAGTCTTTTAGCTGATCAAGAAGACAGAGTTCAGAGAATGAACCCATATGACCATTTACATATGCCCATTTTTTGGTAGTTTCTTCATGAGGCACTACTACTGCTACTACCATTGACTTGAAGCTGTTCCCATATACCCATATCTGCATTACAGTCATCACAAACATTCAAAAACCGACGATTTCCATTACCTGAATAAAAAAAACAGAGTGGTTGTATTTACATCTTCCACAATTGGTGTGACTGCATAAACATTTTCCAAGTACTCAAGTGCAACATATTCTCCTTGAGACAGTTTTATCACATTCTTTTTCCTGTCAATGATCTTCAGTACTCCATTCGGCAAAATTTCGCCTATATCTCCCGTGTGGAACCACCCATCCTTTATGGATTCATTGGTCAGTTGAGGATTCTTGTAGTAGCCTGAAAAGACGGTCTTCCCTCTCACACAAATCTCGCCTCGAGGAGGGTTGGCTAGTGGGTTGTAGCCCATTTCTGCAACCTCTTCGAGACGCAACTCATTGTACACAGCTGGCGAGCCAACTACACCCATCATGCACATTTCATCCGGAAAACCGAGGGTGGCTGGCCCGCATGTTTCGGTCAAACCTGAATTAACAACGTTCAAATGCAATTCTATCATTTATTTACTCATCTTCAATGAACAATGCCTTAACATGTGGAATTTTGTTGTTTACCGTAGCCTTGGACGACAAAAGCACAGCAAGTAACTCTCAAGAATTCTTCCACTTCAGAACTGATCGGTGCAGCTCCTGATACTATCAGTCGAAGTCTACCTCCTAACTTGGCTTTCACCTAATAAATTATGCACATCAAACTAAGAAATCAAAGCTGAAATGAAAGTATGGCTGGGTTTTACCTTCCTGAAGGCCAACAAATCTGCCAATGGTGAAGCGTATTTCTGCTTATAGCCGCGATTCATCCAACCAAGTTTGCTGCATAAATAATAAGGATTTCAACAGCCAAACAATGGAAATAGAATATTGCATTTTCAAAGAAACAACAGAACCAAAATGAGAGGAACTTACTACTTGTACAAAGCATTGAAAATGGACCGCCGAACAGGATTCAATTCCTCTAGCGCCTTTTGAATACCTGAAACACAGAGAAGCTCGGTTCTTATAACAGATCAATTAAGACCGGTTGATGTGTAAATATGTATAGTATAATAAGCAGCCATGCCTTCATGTATTTTTTCAAAGACTCTAGGTACACCGGCTAAAAATGTTGGCTTCAACTCCATTATGTCATCCCTCAGTGCATTCAAATCCTTCAAACAAGAGCAAATTATAGCCTAAAGGTTATCATCTTTGAACGGCCAAATGCGAGCCTTTTAAAATATCGGGGGAGTAAAAATTACCCCATGGTAGTAGCCAATAGAAGCACCTTTCTTGATAAAGTATTCCTCAATAGCGCGATCAAGTACATGAGCAAGGGGCAGAAATGATAGGTAAACATCGTCCTCTGTCATCTACACCCAATAAAAACAACTTAAGGAAGAACTAACTAAAATCCTGTAAATTACTTGATTTTCCTAAACTTATGTGAACAAAGCTTAGCATCTAAATGTTAACAAAAAACAAGCAAAAAAGATGTCAATACACATTTTTTTTACCTTGTCATCAAATTGTTCCAAAAACAAATCGATGCCTCTTACAAACGATGCTATCGTGTCATGTGTTAGAACAACGCCTTTCGGATCTCCACTTGTGCCACTTGTGTACATAATTGTGCAAGTGCTAAAAGAATTAGGCGGTATTATCTCTGATGGATTTTCCTTTCCCTGATGGATGAATAACTCTTTAAGATTATTCATAATCAAGAACAGAAAGCACATAAGATAACGATATAGATCTGAACAAACCAAGTGCATAAACTCCTCCCAAGAGTATGGTTTTATATCTAAATAAGCCGCCTTTTCTTTCTCTTCATCAGTGAATGAAGTGAAACATATGATTGCTGCAACCATATTGAATATTAGTAGAATGCATTTACCAGCAACAGAAAATATTAACAGTTATTGGCAGTTTCTTACATTTGAGTCTTGTAGCAGACTCACATTCAGGATTGAACAACTGAAAATAGGAGCACAAGTTTGATTAATAGAATAGCCTGTAAGATTGCTAGATGGAAAGACATGTTTTTGAGTGAAGCTCAAACGAAGTTGACTTACTTCTTTTACTTTCTTATCTTGAATGAAAACGAAATCGATCTCTGCATGATCTATTATATAATTTACAGCACCTGGACCTGCAATAATAATGCCAATTAACAGTTGCTGAAATGATGCGAAACTTGGGAAATTGTAAGTTTGTTATTAGATTCAAGTAAACTATGCATAACAGAATAGAGAAACTTTGAAACTGGAAATTAAGGTTCCTGATGTGAAAAATTTAAAGGCACTTTTTCATATTTAAACAGAAAAAATTGAGAAGAATACCAAGTGTATCATAGAGAGGCACGCAGACCAAGCTGTGGGCATTGCAAGCCTATACAAAGTCATCAAACCATAATTAGGAAAAAATAACAAAGACCGGGTTATTACATAAAGCTTGTTTGTGACTGTTTTCAACAAATTCAGAGACCTGCTTTTAGGGCCTTCTACAAAAATTACTTAAATCTGTTTATTTTAGAAGGAAGAAAAACAGCTGTATGGCACTAAAAGAATTTCACTGGCAACCACTATCAGTCACGAACTAGCCCATTTTGAAGTACAAAAGATGAAAAGAAGAAGCCAAAATTTTAAAAAAAGGGAAAAACTAGCAGCAATAATCAGATAAACATGAAATATGAAAAAACAAACCTCCATGGCCTCAATCCATTGGGGACAATTTGATCCATAAATTCCAATGCGACAGCCCTGTCGATGAACATACGGGAAATTCGGCATGATTCACAAATATTCACATATTCATTGAGGCATTTAATCAAACAGAAAGCAGACGACATTTACAATAAATCAAAATTTACACTTACTGGCTCAGCCCCACAAGCTCTCAACGCAGAACCCAATTGCAGAACTTCATCATAAACTTCCTTGTATGTTTTCCATACATAAGGCCCCACCTAAACATGCAATCACCATTTTCAACTTTTTTGAATCAACTCAAGAAATCTAACATTTCTCAATACATATATGAGCTTGAAACTCAATTACCTTCCCATCAACAAATTTTCGCCAACCCAGCATTCTATTACCAGGATACTTATTTGCAGCCACGCTGAAAATATTAAAAATTTGTTCAGTTCTAATGGTAACAAAAAAAAGAGAAATTTTTAGTTCTAGATAATAAATTATGAAACAGAAAAAGGCACCTGAAAAGATCCCAAGTAGTAGACATATCAGGATCAGGAGGAGGAAATTGATCTTTTGATAATAGATTTCGATAAACAGGACCAACTGATGGACTCCCATCTTTGCCTTCTTTTCCTTCTTCAACTTGAGCGGAAAAAAGCTTCATTTTTTGTGTTTGTGTTTCTTATCTTATTCGATACCTGTTGCTAACAAACACTTTATATACTGCTCCAGAAAATAAATTAGCAGGAATTGTTCACTCTCACATTTAATGTTCCAGTTTCCTGCTGATTAATCAAAATCTAACTTTCAGAGAAAAAATGGTGTTTTTCATTTAATAATTTACCTTGAAGTGACCGTACAGAATTACAGATTTATCTGAGCTTTAATTACTTTCTGGATTTTATCTTGGGAAGAAAAACAATAAAATACGAAACTGATGACGTCACCACAGCTGAGCAGTTAACAAAAAGAGCTCTTTTATTTTTCAAAACCATGGATTTGTTTCAATTTTAGACTCTACTGTTTACCGTTTCCATTTTCTTCTTGAAAACCTAAAGTCATGTCATAAAACAGTGTATTTTGGTGTCTGTTTTTGTTTAAATTCCGTTTCCGTGGGGTTTGTTGCCGAGTGACAAACAAAAAGGACTGAACTATTCAATTTGTCCTTAAAATTAGTAAATGATTACTACAGTTCGATATAGTACTTCAGCAGTAAAGTACCCAAAAGTAAAATTAAAGCAGTTAATTTGATTTTGTTGTACAAAGTTCAGACAATACATGAAGAACAAGAAGAAGAAGAGTATTGACCTGAGAGAAGAAAACCTGACAAGGGACCAACTATGTGATCAAAACTATGTAAATTACTGTTGTATAGAAAAAGATTTGAATATATTATATACTGTAATAAAAAAAAAAAAATAATCGAGATTCATAATTTACATTCGTCATTATGCAATTAAAAGAGTATGAAAGCGTGGAAGCAGCAAGTTTTGATCAAAATATTGGCGCCCATCGAAATGGTACACCCCACTATTCCAGCTCCTATAACTCTATCAATAGAGCACACAAAACATGCAAAATAGATTAATGGATGAACATGACAGTTTCGCCTCCTTTTAAAAGGATAATTGTAAATTTTTCTTCAAAACGGTCATGTGGTTCTTTAGGTTAATAAAAAAATGTTAACATTAAATCGTGACACATTAAAAGTTAGTAATTTCTATTTTCTTTTGTTAACTCAAAAAAAGGAGCAAAACCAATTTTAAAATTTTGTTTCATGACTAATGTTTTATCATAGTAATTAGAAATTAAATTTATAATTTTTAAAAATTTTACATTTGAGTCATATTCGAAGTGGAATGAAAATTTTCATTTTAATTTCATGTAAAAACATCACGCAAATAAATTCAGTCAAATTATAAATTGAATGTTGCTTTCTTTCCCTTTACAACTTTGTCGGTATATTTATTTACTATATTGATAAAAATTAATGCCATTAACTCTATGCGCCGGGACACAACATAAAGAGTATAGTAAAAGCAGACAATTTATATTATTTCAGAGAAATAAATAATGGAACACAAAGGATGACAGGTGGTAGATAAGTTAGTTGAATCATCAAGTAAATTTTTGTTATTGGTTTATGCTAATTTTATTTTATTAATAATATTTTTTTTATCTCCACCTAAGTTGACACATAAAATTAAATGAAATGTTTTATTTCGCTACAAAATTATTTTAACAGAAATAGGTAAATATTTCTCTTGTTACACAAGTAGCTTCTTTTTTTTAATAACTGTACCTGTTAGTTGAGCCAGTATCAATATTCGTATACCTACTTAAGTACCCATTCATCAATACTTCAATGTAGCATTGAGAATAAATTAATTATTTGTAAGAATTTTTTGTCAAATCAACAGAATATAATGGTAAGATAAACACATCTTGGGAATATTTATTTTTGTAAAAAATAAAGGATAAGTTTTCATGAATTACTCTATACTCTATCGTTTAGCTTCAGCTGTTCAATCATTATAATTGACTTGGTGTTGACCATTTTATTGGAATTGTATACTTCATACCATAGAGCTTATATTAATTTATAATTTACGGTTAATATTAAATTTATAATCTCTGGAGGTTTAAAGGTTTTCGGGAATTATATATTATATTTAATGTAAGATCAATGGTTTAATTTTACTACTCCCTTAATTTCAAAATAACTATCATTTTTAATTAGTTCGTCAATACCAAGACGATATTAATTAAAACAATAGAAATACTTATTTACCGTTATGACTTTTGTTAATTTGAAAGTTGATTAGATGCTTTATTCCTTTTATCATTTTCAATGTTCATTGAATAAGGGTAAAATAAATAAAATTTTCTAAAATCCTAAAACGATAGTGATTTTGAAATGGAGGGTGTAAAACAATTTATCAGTCTATCTTTGGGCTCAATTTTATATTGGTTTTCATCTCATTAATAAGTTGACGAATTTCACATTTAATCAAAGATAATTCAAGTCCATAATCTGGAAAATGTGTCCGTCACCACATAATTGCGATAGCAAATTAATGTTGATCATTCAGTTTTCAAGGACTTTTGTCAAATAATTGATGAAAAATTTGAAATAAAACATAATGAAAATTTATGGATTGGAAGTGCTTTTTTCAAATAATTGATGAAAATTTTGAAATATAAAAAAATTAAAAAATTATGGATTGTAAGCGTTTTTCAGTTTTATAGTTTTATTTTGAAAAATTCTTTAATATCTATTTCTTCAGATTTCAAATACTAGTCATTTTAGATTTTTAAATTTGATTCTTTTTACTTATCATTTTAAAATATGAATGCATCTTTCAACAATTTTTTTCCTAATTTATTATTACATTAATTAGGAAAGAGATTAAGTGTAAGTCAATTTATAAATTGATAATTAAGAAAAGGGATAATTTTATTATAAAATAAAATGAATAAATTAATCTTTTTAGTTGTATATTAAATGTCTTATTGAATTTAATGAAAAATCTAAAATGAATAGTATTACAAACCAGAGAAAATAATTTACATGCAGTTAATTCGTAACCAGTTTACTTATTTCTTATTTGCTTTATCATAAAATTCTTTCTCTTCTTATTTTTACCTTATAATTTTATTGTATACTTAGCGCATGTTTGGTATTGTTTTTCAAACTTTTTTTTCAATAAGTTGTTCTTACAAATATTTTTTTAAAATTACATATTTTAACTTTAAACAACATATTTTTATCCTTTGTATCATTTAATTAAAAATTGTTTGACTTGTTTTTTCCACAATCAACTTTCTTACTTAAAAGAAACGCTTGAAAATTTAACTTTTCTGAAAAGCATATTGGGAAATGATAGTTAAATTGACCCTTAATCTTTTTCCTAATTTATAGAAGGATAAATGTGAAAAAAATGTTGAATATTGCATTGACATGTGCGAATGACAAATAAAAAAAATGAAATATTAATTAAAATGATAATTTTTTTTTTGTAATCTTCAGTTGTTTGTTAAAATAAGGCTGAGTATGAAATTTAATATGGGAGGACTTTGAAACATCTTCTCAACTATTTTATCTAATTTTCTTAAACAACGTAAAAAAAATATAGCTGGTCTATCAGTTTGTGATGTAACAAGACAAAATCAAATCATATGATTTTGACTGACATATCTATCTTTCCATAATATTGGACTAATGCTTATATATACGTGTGTATATGTTCAATTCTAATGTTTGCAATTTTAGTTAGTAAAACATCTCACGAATCTTATTATAATTAAATTAATCATGTAGGGGGACTTGTTATCAGCTACTGACTAACTACTAATGCAATTAGAATGTCAAATCATTTGCATTGAATAATATGTTTCTTCAATTGACATTTTCTTCATCGGTGCCACAAATTTTCTGATGAAATATTTAACAAAATTTATAGAATAAGGTTTCAGCTGGGAAAATTATTAATTTCGTCAAGTTGATTTGCTTTACAGCGCAACTTGCGGCTTTATTCGGTTAGTTCAAAATCTGCCGTCTTCAATTGGATGATTTTTAATAAAAATAAAATCACATGAATCATCACTATTTTGCATTTTCTTTTTTTTTTATTGAAAAATATAAATCTAAGGCGGATGAAAATGAAGTTAAATTTCTTACATGTCTAAGATTTTAGTTGCGGATTTGAAAAACATTATAAGTCAAACTATTTATCCTATTTTAAAACATCTACTTACAAAATAGTTTCAAATATTTGTACGTTAAGGTACATATATTATTTATTAAAAAAACATGTATTAGTTATTGTATACATAAATCAAACTTTTATTATTTAAATAAAAAATTCTTATAAATTGCACAAAAAATACATCAGATAGATTTAAAATATGAATCAACTATTGTCAAAAAAAATTGTACTTGTAAATTTGGCTTCCCCTCATTTTTTATCTTAGATCCGAACTTGGAAGATTTGGTTACTCTATCTAACAATTGTGCAATATGATTTGCAAAGTTTAGTTATTAATTGATTTATATGAAATTAAATAAATTAATATTAATAATAATAATTACTTGATAAGTAGGGAGATCATTAAGTAGAGCTGAAATTGCCTTTGATGAATCGAGTTGAAATTCTTCATTGAAAAAGAACCCATAAAAATACACAATTAGATATTCACAATTTAAAAATTTTTATGACCGTAGGTATTATTTTGGAGTATTTTTTAACATAAAGATTCATTCACTTAAACCTTTCCAGCTGTGACAAATAAATTTTGATCTAAACTTATCGTTGGTAATAAATCCAAAATATTAGTCAACGAATGATATGTCACAATACCCAAAATTTGAGTTGATTTTCATAAAAAAATGATAGCAACGTGGATTCATTGTGTAAAATGAAATGTTGGACAAGTCAACCATTTAAAAAGTTGAATTGATCAAATAAACCATATCTCTTAAAAACAACAACATTTTATTTCAATTATAATAATGCAAAATTCTTGATTTCACAAGGCAAAAGCATATACATGAATTGTCAGCAGCGACAGGAGGGAAAATTCAAAACGCAGGAGGAGATGTAAACATATTTATAAAATTAAAGTCACAATATATTTGGCTATAAGTTTCTCTTGAAACCTATAGTTTAGCTCGGTTTTTAACGAAATCCTACCAAAGACGTCTCAAAATGGAGGTAAATTATAATAGGGACGGGTTTGAAGGCCATTCTCGTCCACAAATAACATGTCCCAAAAACTATTTAGACTATCATTTTATATTATTTTAATACCTGAAACACCTATAATGGAAAGCTTTCCAAATTTCCGGTCTCCATTATATATGTTGAACCTCAAATTCTGCAGTATCATCTAATATGGGCTCACATTAGTTTAAACCACTATAATATCAAAGCATACAATAATCCAGATTATATCATACATTTGATAAAAAAAATTACTCCTAAATTATTAGGTTCTAGAATGAAACTTGACAGTTTGGCAAATGACTCCATCAATTTCTACAAAAGAAAACAAAAAAGAAAAATGTATTGAAAATTCATTATTAATATGTTGATTTGTTTAAATTTGTATTAAAATGCATAAGATATAAATAATATGAACTTTCCAGATTACAGTGTGCTGCAGAAACAAAATGCAACTGCAGTACTTGAAAGTCGAAACGTATAAAACATTTTAGATAAAACCCAATATTATATGGTAATTTAATGTAATTTTTTTAAAATTATTGATTAGATTAGACATAATCTATCATTAATTATAAATAAGATTGCTGCAGTAGTAAACGAACAAAATTTAGCCTCTCATAAATTGTAATATAAATATAGGCTCACTCCAACACCTAACTGCTAAACTATTGAATGTTCATTTAATGAAATAATGCCGGATATACCACTATATTTATATTATTTTACGGACCACTAGAAATAAAATTGTACGTGTTTCTTTTTAGAGGGATTTTTTTAATATCATGGAGCATGTATTACCAAGTGAGTTAGATATGACTTATGAGCACATCTATTCGGCTTTAGCACCGGCAACAAAGTTCGAGCTTAAATAAGGCTAGACATGGTTTTAAAACTAACTACATATCTCCTAAGCATGACGCTCAATTTAACTGGCCCAAAAATATATGTTAGACGAAAAGTACAATAAAAATTAAGTTTGTTCAAGTTTAACTAGAATTGTAAGCAAAGGAAAAGTCTACAAGGGAATGGTTGAAAAGTTGTTCTTTATCACTTGGTAAGAAGGTGCTCTAGATTTGCATAGAGTGAGGCTTAAAAAACCTTCAATTATGTGACCCTAACTTCATCTGAAATATGGTTAGGGGGTGACATAATTTAATTAATGATAGGGTAGGGGCACATGTGTAAGCAATATTCGATTTATAACCAAGAAAAAGAGAAGAAATATTCTATAGAACATGAAAGGTTATATGCCTAAATTTTCCAAAAAAAACTTGTTGTTTTCTTGGATTTTCGAAATGATCCCGCAGTTTCTTCTTTTTTTGAAAAGTGCATTTGAATAATTTCTTGAACGTCACGT
>CATIWQ010028784.1:0-11605 GCA_949673415.1 Euphorbia schlechtendalii
TCCAGACTTAATTTAATTGGTTGGTAGGATTTAGGTGAAGAATTTTTTGTTGTATTGCATTTTTTCAACTTAGCAGATGAAAGTGGGTACATTACTTTGCCTATAAATAGGCACTCCCTGCAAATCTAAATGCATAAAAAAAAAGGGAAGCATTAGTTCCTTTGTAGAGTGTCATTCCTACAAAAAGAGTAATTTGAGAGTTTCCTCTTGTAGAGTAATTTATTACCACAAGAGAGTAATTAGAGAGGGGGGTTGAGTGATTTTACCTTGTGAGTAAATTTGGGGTGTTTCCAACTGTCTCCTAAATTAGTTTATACCTCGAGTTTGGATATAATTGAGAGAGCTTGTATTTTGTATTCTCATTATTTATTAGTGGAGTTATCGGTGCCCAGTGATTTTTCCCTTTCAAGGGTTTCCACTTAAATCTCTGTCTCTTTATTGCTTTACTTGTTTTATTTGTTGTTGCGAATCTATTTTAGTTAAGACATATCACCCGGCTACCGAATTAATTATTCGGGACCTAACAAAAACATTTTCCAATCCAAGGAAAAAGGTAAAATGAAGTTCTCCTAACTTGTTAGTGCTGCAAATCAAAACAACACCACTGCCTCACTATTCCATTTCTAATGATTTCACTATTTTCTAGCTATTCACTGTCGAGACTAGAATTTAAATCTGGCTTCATCATCCTAGTTGATTTTTAACAATGACAAAAGTAAAGATTATATTTTTAGCATATGATATGATAACTTATCTATTAATGGTTTTATAGCCAAAATGAGAATCAAATATTTCATTGCAATTTGAACATCATTTTATTGAATAATTTTTGTTTTGATTAAGTTTGGATAGGCAATAAATTGCGAGCTAATGTTATCGAATGCAAGTGTGTTCTTCTAGAACCAATCTCAATGATTTTGTGTTTTGATTGTCTAGATGTTAGGTTATTACTTAATTATGATGAATGAAGATGCAATTATATTTTATAATCAGACAACATCAGATATTAATATATGTTACGACATTCATGAAAATCTTAATTAAAATTATTTAAGTATATACATGTATAATATAATGATAACATGTATAAATTTATGGTCGAAAAATGTTTTACATCTTTACAATTAGATAAGCTAAAATATTTCTCACGTATGTAAACAAATACAGAAATATATATTTTTGAAAAATATATTTCATTGTACTATAATTTTCATTGTACAATATTTTTACAAATATTTATGGTTACAGAGCGAAGGAAAGCAAGCAAGCAGCGCCGACAATCACAGGAAAGGCGTGCAATAACACGTTACCATTTCCAGCTGTCACATTTCTGATCGCTCAACCCTTTCCGTTTGCTTCTCTCGCATCTCTCTGTCTTTTGTGTTTTAGACTTTCGGTAGTAATAATTAAACAATAAAAACTGTCAAATGATGCCTTAAAGCGGACCTATTAATGGAATAATTTATTAAAATATTTATATATTACAATAATAATAAAATGATTTGATTCTTGTGGTGCCACTACCGCATCATTTTGTTGGATTTTTTCGGTTGATTTGAGATTCATTCACTTTTATCTCATTTTCTCTTTTTTTTTTTTTAATTTATTTGCCCAAAATATGTTTATCATCCGGATACAAATGGTAACGTGACTCGATCTAATTATTTTCACATCAAATCACTCATTTTATACATACATTTTCGGAAAATTTGTAAGGTGTAATCTAAAATATCTAGTACAAAACTAATCAATCAATTATGCTTAAATTAAAATCAATTTATTTAGTGCAGCATGTAATCATATCATAATTTTTTAAAAGTGGTTTACAAGTACAACAAATATGTTTAAGTTCATATTTATATGAACCATTAAAACTGAAAAGAGAAAGGTGAATTTTTTTATTACGTATCATATGTTCATCAAACACTCAACGCATGATCACTTGGGACCGGTCCTAAGCATAACTGAGGTGATCGGCCGTTTAGGACATCCAAATATAAAAGGTCCTTGGGGTTTTTTTTAAATTGTATAAAAAATAGAAAAATGTATATGTGAAGCAAAATGATAGATGTAGTTCATCTGCAAGGGTGTGACGCATCAGACACATCCTTGCAGATGAATTACATCATTTTAAATCACATACGTTCATCTAACTCTTTACACATGATCATTAATTACATTTTAGAAAAAATTATTAAAGTTGTAACTCATTGTGGGGAGCCATCTTAAAGAATGTCACATTAAGGATACTTATTTATTAAGCATTTTTCTTATTTTCATCTTAGTGGATAAACATCTCCAGCATTATTATTGGTTACATTCTCAAACTTTAATTGTAACGAAATACTTTATAATGGAAAGCTCCACTTTATATGGCTGATAGTCCAATTTAAAGCTAAATATTGGACCAAATTGAATTATGGCATTTGGTTTGGTTATTTACTATTTCGTTTTTCTTATAAAACAAAAAATTCTGTTTTTTGATTTTGTTTTAAGAGGTTGAATTAAAGTTTTATATATAAGTAGGTAAAGTCCAGTTCAATCAAATAGTTTTTCACATATGAAAATCTAATCCAATTTAATTCTATATTCTGTTTTGGTTACTTGGATGTCAAAATTTTAAATGAGATATTTTCATTTAAAAAAAGTCCAATTAAAATATGTTAAATCATATTTCCCATTTTCCATTTCTCAAATCCCATTTTCAGGATTTACAATTTTTTTTCAACCATTTTTCTCATTTTTTATTTTCCAAATCAAATTTACATTAAAATAATAATATTTTATTATTAAACTAGTAAAAATAATAACAACAAAAACTAAAAACCACTAAAAAAAATAAAAAAGTAATATTATTTTATTTTATTTCATTTCTCATATTCGGAGAACCTCGTTTTAGAGATATACAATTTGAAGAATGTTTGAACTTGATCATTTTCCATATTCTCCAAAACGAGGAACGGTTATACATGGTACTACAATGTAAATTGGTTCGGCACCTAAAAATGCATATTTGACTTGAGTACCTGAAAGGACCATTTCATCTACCCTTAAAAAGCACAATAAAATTTGTCCCTGCTAATAGGTGTCACATTAATGATATGATATTCATAATTTATTTATAGATAAATGGATAAACATTTCTTTGTTTCAAAATTTTATTAACAAAAGAAAATCCAACACGCCCATATCATTGTCATGAACATGAAATTTGAACGTTAAAAGTTACAACTGCCCCGGAATAATGAAGATGGGTGACGGTAGCCCGTGAGCATTGATCGTTAACATTCAGTTAAGGAAACACCATTGACAGCCCATAGTAAAATAAACCTATCCGATAAGAGTGAATAAATTCGATTCGGTAACAAATTGTTGGCATTGCAATTTGCAAGTAGCTCTTCTATTATAAACAACCTAACACTGTCTCATTCACCATTCCCCTTCCACTCAATATCCTACCCAATATCGCATCTTTCTTCTTCTCTCTCGAACCCTCTTTTCTCTATACCTGCTTTCTCTTGCAGCAATCCTAACTAGCGCTTGGCAATTCTTCAAAAATGGTATGCTTCCTTCGATTTTCAATTGAATTCGGAATTTGAAAGGCTGCTTTGTCTCATGTTGTTCTCGATTGGTGTTTTAATGGTCGAAACAGGTGGCAATTGTGGAGTCTAATGCTAACCCTAACATAGGGCAGCTAAATTCTGGTGGAAATGAATCTAAATTTATCAATGATGAATCCTGCATTACTTGCACCACTTTCAATATTTTAGCTCCAATTTACAAGCGACTCGATCAACATGTAATTAAAGTTTGCATTATCATCCCATTTCGTGTAATTTTTTATGATATATCTGGATTAATTTTAGTTTATTTGTGCTCTTGTCAAATAGAATCAAAGTATTCGTGAGAGTGATTTCAAGGCCTTCTGGTTCACCAGGAATCAGGCGATTTTGGACTGGTTGCTCTTTGAAAGATCTTCCATTATATGCCTCCAGGTAATTGATTTTTGCCTGTTTTATAATACATCATCATACATCTAGTCTGATGATCATTAATGAGAAAAACTTTGTCTGGCTGTAAACGAGAAAATAACCGATTTCCCCTTTTTGGAACCCCGTGTCCTGTGTATAGGAATTCTGGGTTGGAAATGAAGAGCTTGTTCATATGTACCAGCAGGGGCTCGGTGATGCTGGCTATGTGACCTTCCAGCTTGGCCGGACAAATAACCGTGGAGATGGTATGTTTCTCTTTACTTCTAAATTAACATGATTTCTGTTAGATTTTGTATTTATGGTTCTTGTCCACCAATAGCATAACTAGGCCAAGATGTTTATATTTGGGAAGGATTCTTATTGGTGCTTTCTGGCTTTTTGAGCTCTTAGGCTGTGTTTGTTTTTCAGTTTTTTTTCCTATTTGCAGCTCCTGTGTCTTAAAAAAGGAATTCTGATGTAATGATCTGGTAATTGATCTGTTTTGTTCTAGTCCTTTTCTTTTGTGTTTTCATTTCTGTTTTCTGTATGTATGCAACAACTGTTATCTCTCGTGAAACTTTGATATTAGTTGGTTGCTTTGACACCTAAAATTATGATTAAATTTGAGTTTGGCTGCAGTCTGTTAATGTCTATCCAATTGTATCCAGGCTTGCTAACTGCTGTGCACAAGGAACTCTTTGAGGTTCTAAATTATCAAGACTTGCTTTTCAATGACTTTGGAGACCGTGTTGCCCAGCTGTTGCATGTTCGCTCAGCTTTGCCCCTCTTACAAAGTCGAAAAGGCGATGCTCCACAAGAATTTCTTATTGTGAACACCCATTTGTTATTTCCTCATGACTCAAGTCTATCAATTGTGAGATTGCATCAGGTACTTGTCGTTCTACATCCTTACCTAATTTTCTTATCCCAAATCTCCTTGGCTTTCTTCCTGTCGATATTTTCCCTCAAATTTGTTGTTGGCCTTCTGTAGGTGTACAAAATACTACAGTATGTGGAAACATATCAAAGAGAAAACAAACTGAATAGTTTGCCTGTGATTCTCTGTGGGTAAGCTTTGTCTTACTTGTATAAAGTAGGTGACTTACTGTAAAACCTCTTGGAACTGAAGTTTATGGTATCATTTTATTTTTGTAGTGATTGGAATGGAAGCAAGCGTGGGCAAGTGTATAAATTCCTTAGATCCCAGGGTTTTGTTTCATCATATGATAATGCTCATCACTATACAGACAATGATGCAGATTCTCACAAGGTCTGAATCTTCTGTTCTGATTCCATTTTTTATGCTTAACCATGTTTTGAATCATACGTTACTTACAATATGTTCTGTTTTGATCCTACAGTGGGTGAGCCACAGAAACCATAGGGGTAACATATGTGGTGTTGACTTCATATGGCTACGTAATCCTACTAAGTCAAGAAAATTGCTCAAGACAAGTTGGTTTGAAGCAATTGTTGGAATAATAAAGGTGAATTAAATAATTTCCTCAACACGGGTTATCGATGCTTGTTAATGATTCTTTGTATTTTTGCTGACACACACATAACATCCATTGATTTCAGCGCCATCTCCTGAAAGCTTCATTGAGCGAAAAAGATGCATTTGCATTTCTAAAGGCTGACGAGACTGGTGATTTTATAACATACTCGGCCTTCTGTGAAGGACTACGCCAGGTACACTCATATGCTTTATTTGGTAAAGTTTAGTTTTGTGTGCAAGAAGAGGCTAACCATAATCTTATACAGGTAAATTTGATTGGTCTCCCTTATGGACTGAGTTACCAGCAAGCTAAAGATATATGGATTCAAGTCGATATCGATGGAAATGGTGTTGTTGATTATGAAGAATTTAAGGTATGGGCTAAACCTATACATTTGCTTGTTCTCTTCCACTCCTTATGTTTTAACTTTAAGTTTTAGCTACAATATTACCAATGCTCAGCTGATATTAATATGGTTCACTGTTGCAGCAAAGGATTTGGAATTTAACATGTGAAGAGGAAAATTGGGTGGATTCAAGTGACGAGGAGGCAGAGGAAGGCACTGCAAAAGAAGCAATTGGTTTCAGAGTAAAAAATGCATTTCTGTTCCCACGCGAAGCAGAGGACGGGATGTGGCCTGAAAATTACTCTCTTTCGGACCATGCTCGACTAACAGTTGTGTTTTCACCTGTGAGACTGAAGAGCTGTTATTAGCAAATGCCGTTTTCAACATTCAACAGTGTCAAAGAGTAAAATCAGTTTGGAAATCTGCTTAACTGATATAAAATCCCTATTTGGGTTGCTTTCTTGTCCAGGCAGATTGAATTTTCTGTGGAAAATTTTGTAACTAGGAGTTTTGATTATAGCTTCAGCGAAAATTTGAAGGCGAAGAAAACTCATTTTCTTGTTTTGATTTAGGTTATGTAAATAAATAGCTTAGTCGCCTATCAAAATACTTCCCTGCAAGAACGTAGCTTTCCAGTTTCTTACATCATTTACATGATAAACCTGATTATAATGTATGTTCGATATTCATTTTTGTGCGTATATGAACTATACAGATATAATACAATAATTTTCCAAGGCCAAAAAGATAGAGAGAACCGGAGCCGTAAACAGCCAAGACAATAAACTGAACTTGATAGCTAGAAGTAGTTGAGTGCATCTAGTTTCTACAACGCACACAGCTGAATATATAATTGAAATTATTGACAGGAATTATTTGATAATCAGTTATGGCGAAATTGACATATTATATATTGAGGATCATATAATTTCGAAATCTAGTGATTTCAAATTACACCTGGATCCAAGTTTTGTCTTGTAGTTAAAAGTCTTATGAAGCCGTTCAAGAGTAAAGACCTTTGCATTTCTCAAGCGACACAAACACAACTATCTCTGGGACTTTTGGAAACGGTCACTTTAATTATTTAATCAAATAGCAATTGTGGTCTACATTATACATTATATAAGACATCACAGATACACTGTTTGATTTTTTTTTTCAACTATGATTATAGAACAATATGGTGCATATTTTTCTTTTAAAAAAATGCATTTTAAAATGTCATTTTCGATTGGCAACAGTTGTGTGCTTGGTTGACTAATATGTAAAATTGTTTTTTTATGCTGCTAAATGTTATTTATATTAACTGAATTTTTTTATAGGCTGTTTGTAAATTGTATTGTGATATTATTGCATTTAGTTTAAATCATAAAGCAAGAACATTGATCTATTTATAATTTCTTTAACTATATTACAGCACAAACATATAATGACTTTGGAATGACTAAACTTAGTTTATAAATATAGTTTAGGTGCTGGTCAAACAACTGAGAGCTTTTGAAGTGTAGTTAAAGATTAATCGGAGCATGAACGAGGATTAGTTAGATTTATATATTTTATGTTTTATTAATATTTATCTTTAAATATAAATGTTAATTAATTTATCTTTTGCTAGTGTTTTTGAAAAATCTCATTTAGGTTATGTCTAAGCATCCGCTAGACGAATTTTAAAACACAAATTATTTTGTATTAAGAAAACAATATAGCCAACTAATGTAAAATAATTAGAAAACAATTTAGCCAACTTATGTTTCTAGATCCAAAATGGACCGCATAAGTCGGTTAATTGCCTAATACCGTCTGGATCTAAAATTCAAGTGGTGTTAAAAAATATAGCATTAACCAATTTTTAAAACACTTCTAAAAGTTAAGGGGAGAGAAAATTAATGTTTTAGTTTATAGATAGATATATTTGTAATTTAAGTGGTGTGATCTTTTATCTGCTTAAAAATACCTACAAAAAAAATTAACCTGTTCTCTTCAACTTCTAAAACCTGAACTGAACTGAACTGAACTGAACTGAACTGAACTAAACTGAACTGAACTGAACTTAATGGACCTGAACTTAACTTAACTTAACTGAACTGAACTTAACTGAACTGAACTTAACTGAACTTAATGAACCTGAACTTAATTGAACTTAATAATAAATATATTAATTATTAAAATAATAGTAAAATCAATTAAATATAAAAATAAATAAATTATTAATAATCATTACAAATAATATTATTAATAACTACCTATATAAAATAATTAATAAAACAATTTTAATACCATTAATAATAAAAAAAATTCATAATATTTAAATTCATTTAATTAAAATTTTGTTATTCAAATAATAATTATTGTTACAATTACACTTGAATTAACAATAATTATTATAATATATTGTAGTTTGGATTCAAATTATCACTTATTATTGGATTATAAAAACGTAATAGTTATTTTAATTAATAAATATTTTTATTTTATTATTCCATGTCATATTTTCTAATTAATTAATACTATGATTATAAATAAAAATATTATTATATTATAGTTACATTAATACTATTATTATATCAATAACACTAGTAATTATCACTATTTAAAAATTATTTTTACTATATTTATAATCTATATTAACTACATTAAATAATAATTGTTTTTCTATATTAATATTTTTATCATTGTTCTTCTTTTTATTATTATTATTATTATTAATTTTTATTAAAGGTTAATTAGAATAATCATTATTAAAATTAAAATTTATGGACCTGAACTGAACTTAATAGACCATAACTTAACTTAACTTAACTGAACTTAACTTAACTTAACTTAACTGAACTTAACTGAACTTAATGGACCTGAACTTAACTGAACTTAACCAAATTGAAGGTGAAGAGAACAGGGACTTAGTTATGTTTCCTCATAAATTATCTAGTAATATAAATTTTAGTAAAAATATATATCTTTAAGATAAAAGTTTTATTTTTACAAAATTAGACCTCTTCCAGCTATAGGTTTTGATTATAGACTATTAAGTATAATTTCCAGAATCAAAGAAAAACACTCATACATAAACATCATTGTAAAAATTTACCTCCATGACAAAATCTTGCGTTAACATTAAAGAAAATATAAGCCTCTTCAATTTGAAACTGATTGTACCGTGTCATCAATTTATAGAATATATATTACTACAATGTTTCTTTTTCTTAATTATGTAATGCATTTATTTCGTTAATTTTTTTTTCTTGTTTTTGGTATTTAAATATTTTGAAAAATATGAAAAATCGCATGGTTCAAGGAAAAAAAGTGCTTCCTTGATCCTTAATTTTCAATGAATTATGATATGTCTTCAACAATCAATTCAATTCAGTAAAGTTTAGTTTCAGTAATAATAATATTAATCAATATTAATAATTTTAAATAACAAATAATTAATATCATAGACTTAGGTTGAATCGCTAATACATGTTGTTGAGTTATAATCACTCAGCATGATAAAAATGATATAAACTCAGATCCTGTCTTTTTCCATTTATGTAGAGTATTTAGATTGTTACTCTGTTACAACGTTGTATGCTTTTAACCTTTTATTTCTAAAATAGAATATTCCTAGTTGATGTGTTTCAGCTGGCGTGCAAATCATAAAAGAATAATTATGTAGTCTAAGGGAAAAGCTGTCAGTATAGAACATCGACATGTTAATGCTACAATCCAAAAATAACGGACTGTTTCGCTGCATTTCAGAATGAGCCGGGCCATTTTGTTACTATCAGTACTTCAAGCATATCAGAGAATGCCACGTAACAACGAGCTCCTTATCTCGCAAGACTGAATCAGATTGAAGATTAAGACTTTGAAAATTTAATTCAACGATTTAATCTCGTAGATTAACATTTTAATCTCGCTTATTAACGTTGACATGTCTCTCTCACAACAGATTCAAAGGTCTCTCAAACGGGAAGGTTCTTGAAAACCTGACGAGAAGACAAGTTGAAGATTATCGAGTTGAAGGATAAGTTTGCAAAATTTATTAATATAGATTTAGTTTTAAAAATAGAAAATAATTAAATAGAAAAGAGCTCTAAAGTCCAAAGGCGGCCTTAGTGTGGAGGCCAATTAGGTAGCCATCTAAGGCCCCAAAAATTGAAGGTCCTTAAAAATCTATATACATCTACATTTGACTGTTGACTAGTTGACTATTGCTATGAACATTACACTTTCATTGATTTAAGGCTCGATAATATATAATTTGGATTAGGGTCGCATAATTGTAAATGCCAACTGTGCTAAAGTAATGTATAAAAAAGTTTGCCGGTGACGAAAAAAAAGAATAAGAGAAAAAAAGAAAAATGAAGAAAATCATTCAAGAAATCTATATAGTGGGGACACGAAAGATGACACTAATGTGAGTAGTTTTTCTTTTTTAGAATATAGTGGGGACATGAAAGATGACACCAATGTGAAATAACAGAACATAAAATGCTAGACGCTGATCAGAGAATAAATGAATTGCTAATAGGCTTATGAAAAAATGTACATTTCATAACTGAAAAATACTTTTTTTATATGTGTTTTATTGAGCACGCAAATGATGCGAGAACTTGTTCGTTATACCGCCTTTTATACACAGTATAATGTCGTTGTAAAACACAAGTTCTAGACGATATAAAGGAGTATACAACACGCAACGTGCTTTAGCAAAAAATCCTCACAAATGAGTTATAAGAGAGGTATAACCAGGTATAAAACACACATCTCGTAACGTCTCATGCGTTTTACACCACAAGTATAAAGTGTGCATTGACTGTGAATAAAAATAGTTGTCACATATATCAACCTTGAGCTTCTGGAGTGTGTCCATATGTGTATAGATGCACAATTGCATATTAAATTAATTGAATGGTTGTTGTAAGTGTTAGTATTATATGATTATTGGTAGTACAATAACGTTTTAAATTGTGATTTCTGACTATTATATCACGCCTAAATCTTAACTTAGATTTTGTCTGATGACAGAAGAAATTCCATACCGTAATTGATGCACATGATTCTCTGAAATTCTAGTGTCATTTTCATTTATAAATGCACTCTCCATATTTTAAATATATTTAATTTAAATGCTTATATCACTGTAAAACATGTATTTTGTTTATAACTAATTTAATGCTTAATTATATCATATCATTCCAATGTTTTAAACAATCCACTAGGGGACACTAAGGTGGAATTTCATAACACTGTTTGAATTTAGTGGTCAAACAAGTCCTGCTACATATTTAATCAGGGCTAAGCAGACCTAGGAGGGAGTCGGAGGTTATTTGATTTATTATCTTTTTCGTGTTTTAAAAATCAACATAGGTGAATTTTTAGGTGGGATTTTTTTAAAACACAAGCAAAATTTTAGTCGAATTCATTGTTTTAATATATAAATATATATTAAAAATTTGAATATAAAATTTTGACTAGCCCCTACCCGACTATTGTCTCTAGCATTTTATTAAGCATCGTATTAATCTAAACTTTTTTGGTGTAATAAGGAACATTTTTTACCATAATTGGTATTAACGTTGAGTTCATAATCTCACATTTTTTTAATTTTTCAAGAAATGGTAACCACTCAACCAAAGCTTAGTGATTATTCTAAATTTTTTTGTTTCAAATAAACTTTGACATGCAATTTCTAAGAAATTTAAACATAATTAAGATATGAAACCTTTATTTTTATAATAGGTATATTTTAATACATAATAATTTTAAAAGATGTGAAATCCTAAGCCTGACTGCCAACAAAAACC
>CATIWQ010028867.1:0-13878 GCA_949673415.1 Euphorbia schlechtendalii
CTAAAAAAATACCTAAATCCCTTCCAAGTTCATCAATCCTTCATCCAATTTTGATCAATCATTTCCAAAAATGAAACCCACAATCCCCTAAGTTGGTGATTTCGTATCTTTTGTGAAAATCTGTAGCATTTTTCTTCTCAATTTCTATCGATACCTAGGTTGCTGGTGGATTACAAAATATCGGGTAAGTTTTCTCCAAATCCATGTGAATTTGTCATTGAAGTTTCGTTCAATGCTTTCACATGCGCTAATATATAATGAACTGCATCTTGTTTGATAACTTAGGGTTCACTCATTTGGCCACAGAAACTAGAACGGGAAAGAAGAGTTTCTGGGTTTGGTTTCTACTAGGCTTGTAAGGTATTCACTACTTCATTGATGCTTGGTTTCTTTTTTCAGTTATTAATTTTCTAAATCAGAGTTAGAAGTATGTATGATTATTTAATGCTTGGTATATTCCTATTTTGTTCTTAACAAACTTTCTGTTATTAATTTTGGTGATGAATTCTTTAGTTTTATACAAATGCTATTTGTTGTATTTGATTATCAAAATTCATTGCTTTATAAGTATATTTTATTACTTTTGGTGTTGGATTCTTCAATTTTATTTTAGCCACGTTCTTTAATTTTGGTGTTGCATTAGATAAATTCAGTGCTCTATTTGATTCGCTATCATTATCTATGATCAATTTCCCAAAAACAAATGCACATCAGGAGTTTATAAATTTATACAAACCAATGTATTGTCAAGAGAAGAAATGCTTTTTAAAACATAATCTAATCAGAATAACAAAACACCACATAAAACCCCATTAAAATCAAAGTCATAATAACAATAATTAATAATAATAATGATAAAGTCTTCATTTTCTTCTTCAATTTAACCTTACCCCATCAAATCTTGCTTGATATTTACTTACTTCTAGAGAGTCAAATTTGATAATCAGTAGTAATAATAGGACATGAGTTTCTCTTGTGTCTTGTTTTAATCTACCATCAAATTCAATGTTGTTGTTGTTGTTATTACCACTGCCACTAATCAGTTGCTTAACATCTTCAAGATCATAATCCAACAGAGTTTCTGTTCCTCCTCCCGATCCCCATTGGTTCAAATTCATTAACCCATTTCCATAGCTGAGCATGAACTTTTGATTGTCTTCAAACCCATTACTGTTATTATTATAACCTTGAAACCCAATTTTTTCTTGCTTGATCTAACTATAACTTCCATCTGAATTTGAACTGCAACTTGCTTCACTTTTGAATGCTGCATATAGTGATTACTCTTGCTATTTTTCTATTTCAAAATTTTAAAGTAAATTGCAGGTCTGTTTAGTATAGTGATTACTCCTTTTTTTTATGTACTTAATAAGGATATACATAATATATGTTATTTAGTAATACAGTAGATAAATAATATGTGATTTACAGGTAGACTCTAAGATAGCATCATTCTTGAAGATATAGGAATGACTAGAGAAGGGAAAAAACGGATTCAATGTCCACATTCTAGTGATTAATATATCACCGGAATTAATGCATTTTTTGGAAAATGCATTTGCAACTTTTGTCGAAGGAACCCAAATGAGGTCCTTGCAAACACTATAGTATTCAAAAATGGCATTGGTGTGATGTGATCTTAGATAATCTCATTTGCGATGGACCTTCTCTTACTTATGTTCAATTCATCAACGATATTTCAATAATAGTTAAGGAGATAAATACAAACGAGTGTGACATGTCAACGCTGTGGAGATGATTTAAAAATGATGTTGCAGGCCACTTATCGAGATGTTATCAACTGTGATGGGCAGAATGAAGGGCTATATAAAGGAGCTAATGCAGATGCATGAAAATTTATCGACTTGTTGAAGAGGGAAAACGATCTTTATATCCCGGTTGCGTTATTGTTTCTACTCTGAGTTTTATTGTCAAGATGTACCACATCAAGTGTGAATACGAAATGACCGAAACTTGCTTCACCACGATTATGGATTTTCTAAAGCTCGCTTCGCCCCATGCAACATACCAAATCTTTTAATTTTGCAAAGATACAATCAAGGATTTACGTCTTGACTGCCAAAAGATAGATACATGTCCTAATGATTGCTTGTTGTATTGGGGTGTCAACTAAAGTGAGGAAGTTTGCAAAATATATGGATTATCAAGGTGGAAAGTGGTAAAAAATAATGGTGTTGTTATTAATAAAACCAAAGGACTGATTCTACATATTCCAGCTAAGGTGATGAGGTATTTTCCACTAAAACCAAGGCTGCAAAGGATGTTTTTGTCTAATGACATCACCAACTTATTGTTGGTTATATATTAAGGCAGTAATTGAACATGCGGTGGAATTTTAGAACTTAAAATTAACCCTAAAAGAACTCTTAAGCATACCATGATTAATACATTCTAAGTTGAAAAGTTCTATAGATGCTAATAGGTTTATAAAACTTAATAAAAGAAACATAGCATCTAAGTTAAGAGCATGACTAGTTGAGGCGTGCCTTTCCCTTTGATGCGGCACTCCCTTAGAACAATTGGATAGCACTACATTAGCACAAGTTTCCAAACAAGGTCAACCTCTATGATTGATCCACAAGAATCCTAACCGACCAAAACCTCCCGTAGAGGAAGAACTCGTTAGTTAACAAGCAACTGCCAGATTGCTTGTAGACAAACTCGAAATATAACTTAGAAGGCTCTTTCCAAAATATGAATAAGCCTTCAAAAGAATTCTTGCGAAAGTAGAGAATCTCGTGGAGGATCTCACAAAAAATTGCGAGAAAAGATGTCAAAGCTCAGAAAGAAAGGTTGAGCTAAAGAGAGTAAAAGAGGAGGTGGCCACTATTTATAGTGGAAGGGGAGCAAAAAGCTCCACTCAATTAGCAATGTGGGATGGGAATATTTCCATCCCACATGGGTTGCCTGTTCACCACTTTTCTACTGATAATATAAAAGTTCTAAATATGAACAGGTGTTTTCAGTACCGCTTATTAGATAGAAAAATGATGATAACTGCAAGTATACAGTTGCGATGTAGTTTTAAAAGATATCGATCCCACAGGGAAGGAATTCTGTTCTAAGGATCAACTAGAGTTACGGTACAAGAGAAAATAAAATAAGTTGAAGGTTTTGAATGGTAGTCAAATGAATGGACAGATGCATGAACTGATTAGAGAAGATACAAAGCATATAGATATTTCCTAAGTAAAAGTATAGTGGAGTAAAATATGCAAAATAATCAAGAATGTTTTATGCAATAGATAACTTCAACAAACTCGGTTCTAGACGCTCAAATATCCTATAATTCACCATAGAGCAACACATGAAATGACTTTTCTAAATATAGGGTAAACAAATTATGACACTTATAAAAACCTAGACAACAATAATACTATGCTTAGTATGGGTCGCTCTCACATAGCCATATTCAGCAAGTTACCACTCCAAAAATGTTGGCTCACTAGACAACATTATAATCACAGTTCCAGTGATTATACACAATCTTGTTAACCCCAAAACTACTCTTAAAGTCAACTTCAAAGCATATAACTTCATTAATATAAGTGACGCAAGACGAAATACTCATTATGACACATAGACATATCATAAATTTCGAATTAGAAAGTATAAGTAGAGAACAAAGTAAATAAGGTTTGTAAGTGAAAGCTAAAGTTTATCAAACCGTATCCATTATTTAATGGGAGTCGTCAATCCCTGCAATTCCTGCGTCTACTTTGAATTCGGTCTCGACTCGTACAGAAGATCCGTTAGGATGCTATTCCTTGTGAATATTGAACAAATGAATGTTGAAGAACAAAAAACTTTTATTGATAAGTGCTTTGCAATTACACTCATATAACAATCGCTCTAATTTGTGGAGAAATCTAGTGATTGAAACAAGAATCAAATCACTTATACATTTTTCTCTCTAACACTTTGAACTATCGAAATCTATATAACTTTCACTCTCTATCTATTGCTGTTGTCGCCATCCATATGCCACTATACCATTGCCACACGAAATGGTTGATTTGAACCTCTATTTATAGAGTGTGAAAGGTTATGTTTATCCAAACAAATAGTCATGTCCATTAGTGAAGGGTTGCATCATCTTCAATGTGATTGGATGCAAGATTTCATCCTTATCTTCAATGGATAGGCACCTTTACGTGGATGCCTTATCTCCAGAGACTTAACTAGAAACAAAAAACACTAAACACACAAAGCAAACAAAAAACAAACAAATAAAAAAAACAAAACAAATAAACTGTACAAATTCTAAACCAAAATGGAAAGCAAATAGCCATTCGGAGGGGATCATCTCGGTCAACTAGTCAATCTTATAATAAGATTCTCATAAATCTTGCTCAACATCTAACATCATTGTATGAATTTAGTCGATTTTCTTATAAATCTAGATTTGTGCTTCCATAAGTTCGTTCAACTTTCCCTGGAGGTTGGTTGCTTTACTCACTTCTTCCCTTGCCTTTTCCCTTTCTCTTCTTCTATCGGCATCCACTCTCTCCTCCCATGATTTCCAATTATGAGTGATCCTATCTTCTCCTATGCACTTTTCCAGAAATCCATACTTGAAGAACTCGTCCATGGTCAATTCCAGAATCTCATCTTCATCAGTAAAGACCTCAGTGGAATATGGCATTCGTCCTATTTGTCCAACCAGATTCGCCATCGTACGACACCCATATTCTATTACTTCGGGACTTTGGGTGGCAGACATGAGTGCCTCCATCATTATTCCCGAACATCAACAAGAATGCCATTCCAAATCGCTTCCATTACAAACAATTCTTCAGGAATGGAAATATTGAAAGTTGACTTACCAAACAATGCACTACTTAAGTAAAAGTGCAAGGCGAGCAAACAAGGATCACGAATCCACCAGCTATAGGCCGATAATTGTTTGAACTCAGTTTGGCTGGTCAGGCGGTTCCATGTTGGTAGAAGATTCCATCAAGGAGGCATCTTGTTGAAGCATTCCATTGGAAATTCCATATACTTGTTAAGCACCTTCCTTGTCAACTTTACTCCTTTCTTTGATGATGATAAACCAGGCACTCCTTTTTGTCTTTCTTCCATTCCAACGTTACTAACATCTCCATACCGTTCTCAACACCATTTCCCAGGCACATATTCGAATAAATGATGAAGTTAAGAACTCCGAGATAGTGCATCACTCTGTCATATACCCCAAGACTAATGAAACTATTCCTATTAATAATGTAGGAACTCTTAAATTCAGCATTCTTGATCATCTCGTAGTGATCTTCGTCATCATGAGAGTATATCGAAAATGGTGTCTCATACCATTCTTGAAGGTTTGAGGGAGGAACTATATTGGATTTCCTTATTAGAACCATATTGAATTGAAAGAATTTGAAAGAATAGAATTGTTTCAGATTTGCAAATAAATTGTTGATTGAAAAGATAAGAAATTCAGATTTTCAAATGTGGAAAGTGATGTTCATTTGCACATCAATTTATAGAAATTGGAAGAATAATTGCCGAATAACTACTAAACTGTTGCAGTTTTCGCACAAGTCATGATCATGTCTGTTTTTCGTGACTGTGACTTACAAGAATTAAGAAATAGAAAGTTTTGTCTAGGAATTCACAAGCACGATATGGATTCACGAACGCGAATAGGTAAAATAGAAGAAAATCATCTATTTTTCGAGAATTCAGATGTAATAATATGACTTATCACCTCGAAGATGATTATTTCATATTCTTTTTCACATCCAAGTTAGGATATAGACAAATTATACAGTTTAGGAAAGAAATTAATAGTTATAGTTAGAAAATATACCGTACTCTTTCAGTATTTGATCTTCAGAACGCACTTGCCTTCCCTGGAAATTTGATCTCTAGGACGCACTTGCCTTCCCCTGCAACGATGCCAAAAACATGTTCGCCACTTTTCTACTGATAATATAAAAGTTCAAAATATGAATAGGTGTTGTCAGTACCTCTTATTAGATAGAAAAATGATGATAACTGCAAGTATACAGTTGCGATGTAGTTTTAAAAGATATCGATCCCACAGGGAAGGAATTTGGTTCTAAGGATCAACTAGAGTTACAGAACAAGAGAAAATAAAATAAGTTGAAGGTTTTGAGTGGTAGATAAGTGAATGGACAGATGCATGAACTGAGCAGAGAAGAAGCAAAGCATATAGATATTTCCTAAGAACAACTATAGTGGAGTAAAAATATGCAAAATAATCAAGAATGTTTTATGCACTAGATAACTTAAACAAACTCAGTTCTAGACGCCCAAATATCCTATAATTCACCATATAGCAACACATGAAATGACTTTTCCAAATCTAGGGTAAATGAATTATGACATTTATAAAAACCTGGACAACAATAATACTTTGCTTAGTACGGGTTGCTCTCACATAGCCATATTTACCAAGTTACCACTCTAAAAATGTTGGCTCACTAAAAAGCATTATAATTATAGATCCAATGATTATACAAAATCTTGTCAACCCCGAAACTACTCTTAAAGTCAACTTGAAAGCATATAACTTCATTAATATAAGTGACGCAAAACGAAATACTCGTTATGACATATAGACATATCATAAATTTCGAATTAGAAAGTATAAGTAGAAAACAAAGTAAAGTTGTAAGGTATGCTAGTGAAAGCTAAAGTTGATCAAACTGTATCCACTTTGTAATGGGATTCGTTAATTTCCACAATTCATGCGTCTACTTTGAATTTGGTCTCGACTCGTACAGATTCTCCGTTATGATGCTATTCTTTGTGAATAATGAACAAATGAATGTTGAAGAACAAAAACTTTTATTGATAAGTGCTTTGTAATTACACCCATACAACAATCGCTCGAATTTGGGGAGAAATCTAGTGATTAAAACAAGAATCGAATCACTTATACATTTTTCTCTCTAACACTTTGAACAAGCGAAATCTATATAACTTTCACTCTCTATCTATTGCTGCTATCACTGTCCATATGCCACTATACCATTGCTACACGAAATGGTTTATTTGAACCTCTATTTATAGAGTGTGAAAGGTTGCGTTTATCCAAACGAATAGTCATGTCCATTGTTGAAGGGTTGCATCATCTTCAATGTGATTGGATGTAAGATTTCATCTTTATCTTCAATGGGTAGGCAACTTTTCATGGATGCATTGTCTCCAAAAGGTGTCTCTTCGTTTGATAGTTGATAGCGGTTGATCATTCTCATCTGGTGGTTGGAAGTTGAGAAGAGTTTATCAAATCCGTTATGATTCGTGAGCATGACATACATGTCTCGTTCATGAATGTATGTTGGTAACTGACAGTTTGTGAAGAATGATAAGTCACAATTGCGATAGATAGTCACGAGCATGATTTGGCCAATCGCGAGTAGGAATCACGATCATGACATGGTTGTGACTTATGCTTTTCTTCATTATTCATCTTTGAAACTTTACTGATCTTTGACAACTTCAATCCTAAGCCAAGTCATTGCATTCAATGCATCTTTTTGCACCATTTTCACTCTTTTTGCATATAATTCCATCTTTGATCATTTCACTCCCAAGATTCACCTAATTTCTGAACTTGCATAAAAAATAAGTACATACCACGTGAAATCTTTTATATGAAGTATAAAATGACTCTAAACCACATCATTTTTTAAGTAAAAATATCAAGATAATAAGTGTAATTATACACTTATCATTATCGCACAGAGCCCCATCTCCGCACGGCTGCCCAAGGCAAGTCTAATGAGCTTGCCTTATCCCGCAAGTCGGGCTTGTAGGCAACAGCTAGTGGGCCTGCACTATAGGCCCATGCAAGCGTTGCCTAGTAGGAAATGCAGGCTTGCAGCCCATAGTGGCTTGTGAGCAATTTCGCTCGCGAGGCAGCTACGCAGGCCTGACTAGCAAACATCCTGTGTTTAAGGGGCCTACTCATAATGGGAAAAATTCCCTTGCTCGCCCCAAGCAATTTTTCCAAAACTCTACCTTAAATATGGAACCTCATAATTCTAGATGATCAAATGGGCTTTTCTAGCAAAGGTGTATGATCCCCCAATACTCGGAACTTCACATGCTTATGAATTAATCCAATTGTCCAATAGTAACCAATACAATACACTCCTTCCATCAGATTAAGTACCAGCCAGTTTATTGAGCTCGGATTAAGTGTTAGCTCATGTAATAGCCGTAGTTATCCTAGAGTTAAACTTGTTCACTAAGAACACCACTCACCATAATGTATCAAGATTGACTAGAAACTCGTTCTATCAATCTTATACTCTGATCAGAGGTTTATGAGTGTGTCACTTCAATAAGAGGCCTTAAAGTACAACTCCCATTATACTATTATACCAAAAGCGATGGATCCCATCTTGACCACTTGGTTTATTAACTAGTGACCATAACTATACCTGCAATCACCCGTATCATCCTGTTCACCAGGGTATGACTAAGTATGAACCAAAGTATAGCAACTCCCACACAAAGTAACCATTATCTCAGGTTTGAGGATACTTGTATTGCTACTACAATATGACATGGCACCAACACATGGATATAGTTATTTCTAAGTGTCTATCTTATAACGGTCTTCAATGTATTACCTGAATACATTCATGTGTTAACTCAAGGTACTACCTTCAGCTCATGACATCAGTTACTTGGATCTAATCCAAGGAGTAAGCCTACACATGCTAGTCATCCTACTTCATTGGTGTCTAGTCGCAATGAAACTATGACTTGGGATATTTAGACTATTCATATTAACACATGTGTGCAGTTCACACACCACATAGCTCCCACTATGTCCTCACACTTTCACATTATGAATAGTCATGGAATTTATCTTATCAATAAACATTTACATAAAAGCATATATATATATATACATAATTTAAATAATCATCGATAAACAACAAACATGTCTTTATTATTGATAACAATAATATGTAATTATTTGTACATTATAACTAATAAAGATATATCACCCTAATTACCTTTAGGGAATACATTATGTCTAACACTTATGACATGGCATGCTAATGAATGAAATGAAAATGGCAAGTTATGACATCTAGCTTTTGGCGAGGCATGGAAGGCTATTGATGCCAATTATCCCTTCTTTTCTTTAGAAAAATTAAATGTTAGATTGGGTTTAGCATCTAATGGATTCAATCCATATCACACAATGAGTACAACTCATAGCACATGGCCTATTTTGTTGGTTAATTACAATTTACCACCTTGGTTGAGTATGAGAGCAAAGAATCTTATTCTTTCAACACTTATACCTGGTCCAGAATCTCCCATGAACAACATTGATGTCTATATGCATCCCTTAATTATGGAACTAAAAGATTTGTAGTATGTTAGCTTACAAATATATAATGTTAAGGCTGACAAGACCTTTACATTGCGTGCAAGTGTATTATGGATCATTAGTGATTTTCCCGAATTTGTGTTGTTATTGGGGTATAGTACAAAAGGTTTCCTAGCTTGTCCATCATGTAATTATGAGACAAATTTAGCACATCTGAGAAGTAGTAAGAAAATGTGTTACATGTGTTATAGGAAATTTCTTGATGAATCGGACAAGTATAAGTTTGACATTAGAAGATTTGATGGAAAAATTGAAATGGGAAAGGCCCCTACACCTTTAAGTGGATCTGACATTGAAGTTTTGTTTGTTGATTATGAGAATGAGTTTGGGAAGAAAAAGAGAAAGCTAAAGGCTAGTGATGATTCATCTTGGAGGAAAAAGTCTATATTTTTTTAACTACCTTATTGGAAATATAATTTGCTTAGTCATAACTAGGATTTCATGCATACAGAGAAGAATATGTTTGACAATATATAGGAACTTTTCTAAATATTAGTGGTAAGACAAAATACCACTTAAAGGCTCGTCAAGATTTGGAAGATTTGGGCATTAAAAAAGAGTTGCACCCTTATCCCTCAACTTTTGAAACACATCCTCTTGAGTATCCAGCAGCCATCTTTAACATGACGAATGACGAGAAAGACATATTTTGTTTCATTTTGATCAATGACAAAGTTCCATACGGATATGCATCTAATATTAGTCGGTGTGTTAACATGAAAGAGAGGAAATTGTTGGGATATAAGAGTTATGATACTCATTTCATGCTCTAATATTTGTTGCAAATGTGTGTGTTGAAATCGTTGAAACCTAAAGTTGCATTACCTTTGATTAGATTGGTTTCTTTTTATAGAGGTATATGCTAAAAAGTTGTGGATTTGAGAGACATTGGAAAGTTGGAAGAAGAAATTGTAGAATTACTTTGTGAGTTTGAGGCCACATACCCACCTTCATTCTTTGATGTAATGATTCAATTGCAAATTCATCTTTGTAAAGAACTTGAACTTGGTGGTTCGGTGCATCCTCTCTGGATGTTTTGGATAGAGTAATCTTTAGGCTAACTGAAATCATACATTCAAAATCATAGGAAACAAGAAGAATCCATAGCTTAAGGGTATTTGGTCGAAGAAAGTGACGTTTTGTTTGAGATTTTTTTATGAAAATGAAAACTTCAAGGCATCTTCTATGTTCAAAAGATCCAACTGTCTTAGTGAGGGGTATGCTTTAGGGACACGGGGATGGGGAAAAAATACATTCGGATAATGACGCATTTGACAAGGCTCATCGGTACATCTCAATTCTGAGAATAAAGAAATAGAGGCATTGATCAAGTAAGAAATTACAACTCGATTTCTTATTCACATATAAAAATCTTAGTAAATTAGTATGTCTTATTCTGTTACTCTGTTCACATTTGTAGGGAACATCGAATATTGATAGATAATCAAGTCTTGAGGAAAAATTTAATAAAATGGATATCCCTTAATTGGAACTAGCAGCATTAGGTAAGGGTCCCAATCGATCAATTTTGCGATTTAGTGGCTATGCGTTGAATGGATACATATTCTAAACAAAGCAAAGAGATGCTAAGTGTCCCACCCAAAACAATAGAGTCTTTTATTCAGCCTTGACAACTAGTTTTTCTAGTTCCAAGGATGAAAATCTGATAGTTGGGAATGTCGACTACTATGGAGCGTGCATGGTGTTGTTTTGTTAAGGTGTTGCTAGTACCAGCAAGAAAAGTGTTATTTTGGCTTGACTTGGGTGAACATCGATAAGTTGTGCCAAAAAATGATCTGTTTGTCATGGCTTCGCAACTTCAAGAAATATTATATGTTGCTAATCCAATTGAAAAAGGCATGCATTATGTGGTGAAGAAAAATGATATGGAGTGTCAGAATGAAGTGCAAAAAACAAATTATGGACCTCATATTTGATACATTAATAATCGGCACTATTGTACATTTTATGTTTGTAAATAGCTTCAATAATATTTCAGGCATAATAAAATATATGTTAACTTTTACTGTTTATTCTGATTTGGGATTATATCTTGGTTTCTTGTTATTATTTGGGCTTTCTTGGTTTCCATGATTTTTTAAATATCTTCCTTTATTTGGTGACTTGATTTTGCTTGGTTGTTATACATATATTAGTTATTATTTTTCTGATTTAGGTAAATCTTGCATATTTTAATTTTGTTGTTATTGTTTGACATAGGTACTCATACAAACAAGATGTGGATTACCTTTTAACACAAGGGTATATTCCATAGCATGGTCAATGTAGGAGGGATAAAAGGGGAAATAGATTATGTCATGGATCCAAACCAATTTTGACTAACTGAATTGGCATTGTGCATCAAAGAGGATCTTGGTTACAGTGAAATCAGAGGGGTTTATGTAAGAGGCATGTCAGGTAGTTGGGAATTTGTTAGAGGCAGTGATAAGAGTGTTGTTGATTTCATTTCAAGGTTTGAGGGCCAAGGCATTGTAGAATTCTACATTGACAATGCTGTTGATCCGTATGTATAGCCATTGCCAAAATTATAGCCGCTTATGGAGATGAGACCAAGACCTAACTTTTGTGAAGGTAATAATTAGATTTATTGTGATTTATTTCTACCTGTTGACAAATGGTTGCTTAACTTGCATGGTCTTAAAACCTGATAGTTTACCCTAACCGTAGCTCCCTATTGCTGTAACCAGCTACTAGCCATTCAACATGATCGCAACCACCATCAGCCATGACTTCTCCTTGTACCACCAGTCACCACCAACCTGAATCTCGCCAGCGAACCTATATTTAACCCCTCCCTAGCCAAAAATCACCAAAAACTACCTATGATCAATACCTCAAGAAACCGTAAGAAACCTCTCCAAGACATTTATACTTTCACAATTTTGTGGCTTCTCATGATAGATCATCCATGAAAAGCATTTTCTTGAAATATGGAGTAATAGGAGATGTTTACGTGGCCAAAAAGAGGAACGCGAGGAATCAATGCTTTGGGTTTCTCACTATGGAAGGCACTATTCTGATTCATGAACGTCATAATATGATCGTAATCTGATGCCTTAAACTTAGAGCTTTCATTGCCAAATAATGCAAGCCTACGACTGTCAACAATGTTAAGTCACTGCCAAGATCAGTCCCATTGGTAGTGGAATTGAAATGAACCTGTTCGCCATCTGCGACAGATTCTTGTTCTTATGCCGAAGCAGTTACGCCTTGAAGAAGATGATTATCCTAAAACTGAATAAAGAGGTTGTGAAAGCGAAGTGGACTCATCTCTCTTGTTTTGTGAAAGTGAGAAACCTACATGTCATTCTCGATCTCTACACTATAATTCGTGAAAGAAAGTTTGCAATAAACTTTGTGGCTCCGGCAAGCAGAGATATGGTTATAATCTCATTTTTCTCTGAAGATGCAATTTCAAGTTTTCTTAATGGAGATTGGCTACCTCTCTAAGAAATTTTCTTCGAATTCAGCCCCTATTCCCTGGATTTTGTTCCGTCGGATCAACTTTGTATTGTAGATTTTATTTGTATTCCACCTACGATAATCACCGAGGATTTAGTGAAGAATGTTTTGGGCATAATGGGTTTAATGACAATAGATCATAACTTTAATCAACCAGATTGCTTAGACATAGTTTCATGTATAATGAGCATCCCTTGCAGTTCGACATATTCCAAAGTAATTCTATCGATTGGTGAAGTTAACATATGCATTAATGTTCACCACTTTTCTACTGATAAGTTTAATAATTTGTTCATGAATTATTTGTTTTAAAGTACAGGTGTTGTCAATACCACTTATCAAATAGAAATAATGATAACTGCAAGCATATAGTTGCGATGTAGTTTTAAAAGATATCGAACCCACAAGGAAGGAACCAAGTCTAAAGATCAACAAGGGAAACATAGCAAAAGAAAAATAAAATAGGTTATTTAATTTTGTAGGATTGGAATGATGAATGAAAAGATTAGAGAAGATAAAAGTATATAGATTTTCCCTACGAACAAGTATAGCAAAGAAAAAGATGCAAGGTTATCAAAGATATTACGTTCACTAGATTAATTTAACAAACTTGGTTCTAGACACTTAGATATTCAATTATTCATCGTAGAGCAACACATGAAATAACTTTTCTAAATATAGTGGAAACGAATTAAGACGATTATATAAACCCAGATAAAAATATTACTATGCATAGTACAAGTCGCTCTCACATAGCCACATTTAGCAAGTTACCATTCCAAAAATGTTGGCTCACTAAACAGCGTTATAATCACAGATCCATTGATTATACACAATCTCGTTAACCTCGAAACTACTCTTAAAGTTAACTCAAAAGCATATAACTTGATTAATATAAAAGACTCAACACGAAATACACATTATGACACATAGACATATTATAAACTTTGAAATAGAAAGTATAAGTAGAAAGCAAAGCAAAGTTGTAA
>CATIWQ010028887.1:0-13488 GCA_949673415.1 Euphorbia schlechtendalii
CACCAAAGACTGTCGAAGGGTACTTCAGTCAAGACATTGTAAAAGGTTTACTCTTCACCAGAAGAAGAGTTTATAGTGGATTAAATCTTGGACAGGAGTTTCCAAGGACTGGATTAGGCAGAGGCTGAACCAGGATAAAAATCTCTGTTTGCATTTCTTTACTCAGCTTAATTAATTGTGTGTTTATTATATTCTGCATCTGAAACACATAGAACTAAAAAGGAGATTCTGAGTAACTAATACTTACTCAGAAGCAACTTCAGAAGCACTTTTCTGAAGTTAAGTGAGAGCTCGAAAAAGAGTCATTCACCCCCCCTCTGACCTATTTTACACCCCTACTGGACCCAATAAAGTGAAACCGAAAACCGAACTGAGGTTATTTAGTTCGATTTTTTGTTTTATATATTTATGTTATTGATTTTCAATTTGGTTTTGTTTTATTGTAAAAAAATTAAAAAAATATATTTTTTATTTATTTTTTAATTTTTTATATTCAATTTACATTTAATATTTGAAAATTATTTTTTTTTTCAAATTAACAATAAATTACATACGTTAAAAATTATTTATTTTGATTTTATAGCCATTTCATATTAAAAAAAATTAATAGATGAATTTAAAATAAAAAATATATAATTTTGGTTTAAACTGGACCAAATCGAATTATTTCGGTCCAGTTTGGACCGGGCAAAATAATTTGATTCGATTTTCGGTTTTTATATTTCCACCTTTCGATTTTGGTTCGGTTCAGTTTTTGAAACGAATCGAGTTTTACTCATCCCTATGCCAAATTATTGAATTCATTGTATAAATGTTCGAGGAAAACGGGTATCATTAAAGACTTAAAAATTGTCAAAATTAAAATTAAACATAACATATATTTGTGTATCAAAGCAAATCCAACCAGTGGCGGAGCCAAGTGCCCAATTGGGGTGAGACTCTCTACTCGGTGACCATCAGCTTACGATCATATATTTTATCCTATAAATAAAATTAGTGCGTAAATAATTAATGTTGTGCAATTTGTTTAAAAAAGTTTCAAAAATGATTTTTAAAGGAAAGAAATATAAGAAAAATAAATATAAATAATCAAAATGATTTTTAAAAGATTGTAATTAAGAAACAAATTTATGATTCACAAATCAGAATGGACATAATTAAAATTGAATATACTCCCAATTAAATCTTTATTAATGATATTTTATTTCCTTTAATACATCTTTACATTAAAGTTTCAATATAATGTTTTTATTCTTTCCTTTATCACTTCATCTATTACATTATGTTTCGTAAAATTTCATTAATGGAGCTGAAAGATACTTATATTTAGAACCTCCAACGATTGGGGCGGGACTTTGAATCCAAACATCATATAATAGCGAATTTGATAAAATGGGAAATGAAAAGGGGAACATGACAACTCAACCAATTCTTATATGGTATCCTTCAAAATGAGGATTTTCTATATACAAAGATCCCTATTTTAGAGAATCAATATAATATTATTACTTTTTGTATTCTTTATTATTTGTTAGTTTTTTATTAATATTTATGTGTAGAAATTGATATGATGATAATGGGGAATATAAAAGAATCTTGTTAGTTTTGTATTTATTAGTTTTTTATTTTAAAAGAATCTTACCTGTGGGATTGAAATATGGGGAATATAAATGAAGTGAAAACATTGTGAGTCCTGCAAAATGAGATTTGTGGGACGAAAAATGAGGAATAGAGTTGCATTTCTCGTATATTTGATCATAGGGGGTGGAAGTTGTTAAAATCACTGTTTTAAAAATCGTCGTCTAGGCGTTATTTTGAGGTCGCTGCCTGATGTGCCCAGCGCTTAACCCCGCCGACTAGCGCCTAAGTCCCGTTTAGGCCCCGGTTAATCCCCGTCTAGATCTTCGAAAGCTTCGACCATCCGACTAGCGTCTATCGTTTTTTAAAATGCTAGTTAAAATATTGAAAGAGTAGTTAGAATGACAAGAGTCCATATTCTTTTGTACTGAATGAACTAAAATAAGTTATATGCAAATTAGTTTGTTTCATACCATCCAAGTGTGTACATGATTTAAGATTTGTATTTGATTTAAGATTTCAGTTCTTTTTTTATTCAACGGTAAGATAGTGACTATGTCCAAAACATAGAAGAAAGAGGTGTTTCCACACTTCATACTTATTTCATGGTCACGTATCCAAGAAGCTAAGGAATGTGAACTTTTATGCTATTGCATGAATCCGATTTTCGTTTCATCCGTGAAAAGTCATTTTTTTTCTCAACAATGCCTTTACCATTTGATCCAATAGCATTCCGTTAACTGTTTGCATTGAAAGTGAAATGAATTGTGGTCAAAGTTCAAATTAACATGTTTAGAGTAAACCAAAAGAAGTTCTAAACTCAATTAAACTTGTAAAGTAATTTAGCGGACAATTATGCAGGTTACCTAAAAGTATAACAAAGAGTTTGAAAAAAAGGGGGAAAAGCCAATTCATTGAAAATCTAGACTCTCTACTCTAATTCTTCTACAACAAATTTCAACACAAAGATTTCTCTCAATTCCAATTCTGAAGTTAGTAAGTTTTCAGTTTGAAATTCAATCCATGCTGTCTTAATCAATTATTTCATTTCTTTTTTTACAATTCGTCAATGTTTGGGGTTTTAAGTTCTTTGCGTATAGTTTACAATAAGTTTAAGACAAGGACTATGAAAATGACCTGATTATCTTTTAAAAGTAAGTTGAAATAAAACTGCTAGATTTGGCTTCTAGGTAGCAATAGCAAGTATTGGCTGTGGTGCTTGAGATTAATGGTGATGGCGCTTTGTAAGCTGTACAATTTCGGCAATTGAGGCGTTTTTCTCTGATTTATATTGGATCGTCACAGTATGTGCGAATGATCACAACCTGTTTGATGAAATGCCTGGAAGAGTAAGCAGCCACCGAGACACTGCTGTTTGAACCAAAGCTAACAATATTTTTATATTGTGGTAATAATCTTAATTCTCACCACCCTTGCTAAAGGGTTTATGTGCTTTTTAATATTTACAAATTTCAAAACAAGTACAATTAAAAGAAAAAGATTACAGAACAATGTTGTATCCATTCTTGCTCAGGATGATGCTACGAAGAATCAGAGCCCAAGATAGAGGAAGAAGAGGAAGGAGATATAGGTGAAGAGTGACAACAAATACATTCTGGGTCATGAATGACATGTTTTCGAGTGATATCAAGTTTTGTACAGAACACACAATACCTTCCTCTAATTTCATCTCCCACTTCACTATCAGATTCTGTGCAATCTTCTTCTTCAAAGTCATCCTCATGTGAAAGGGAAACCCGCCTCCAATCATCACTTGTGAAGTATATCAGTCCGAATATCGGAAGAAAAACCACAAGGAATTTGTCGATGCGATCATCATACCATTTTTGTGCTTTCTTACAGAACAGTAACGGTGAAACAATAGCTGCTGCTCCAACTCCAAACCCCAGGCCAGGAACAATGAACTCCCAATTGTATCCATCTCTTTTGTGGGCATCAGATTGTCTTGCTGGCGGTAACTGATCAGAACTTGAGCATGTTTTTGACAATGGGAACCCGCATAATCCTGCATTACCTTGGTAGGAAGAGCTTTCAAATGTGGCGAATTGATTACCAAAAGGGATGCTTCCTACTAACTGATTGTTGGAGAGATTCAGGAATGAGAGAAATGTCAGGTGTACAAGCTCTGAGGGTATCGATCCCGTTAAATGATTGTATGAAAGGTCCAAGGCCTCCAGCTGTGACAGGTTGCCTAAAAATGGGAAAATTTGGCCGGTGAGAGCATTGCGAGACAAGTTGAGAAGGTAAAGAGCGCTGAATTTTCCTATAACATCTGGTATTGGCCCTTCAAAATTGTTATTGGAGAAGTCAATGGATGTAAAGACTGTAAGGATCTTTACCAGCTGCACTTGGAGGCCTTTGCTTGTAACTGTTATTGAATCTTGGTAATAAAGTCCACTGAGCTCTAGGACATCAGAACCAATCCGATCATGGATTTTATTTCCAGACTTCTTCATTGCTTCCCATGTATCCAAGCATATACTAGATAGAGTACCACTGAAATTGTTGGATGCTAGGTCGACAATCTGAAGCATGGGCCAAGGACCGTGGTTGTTTGGACAATCAATCTTGCCGAAAAACCTGTTATTTCGGAGAACAAGAACTCGCAAATTGCCCAGATTCTTCAGAAGGCATGGGAAGCTATCCTTCATGTTATTGTTGCCAATGTCCAAAACCTCAAGCATATTGCAATTAGCTACAGATTGTGGAACCCCCCCTTCAATTTGATTTCCATTGACATCTAGAGTCATTAATTTACAAGAACTCTGAAATCTATCAGGAATAACACCGAGAAACCTGTTCCCTCTTAAATTCAGAACACCAAGAGTCCCACTCATTCCAATTAAACAGGAAGGAACGCTGCCACTCAAACTGTTGCTAGACAGATCAAGGAATTCCAGATATATGGCATTGCATATCGATTCAGGAATAGAACCGATGAGTCTATTGCTAGCAAGCGAAAAGAAATAGGAGAAACCGAGAGATGTACCAATGTCAGGTGGGATGATAGAGGTAAATTTGTTGTTCGAGAAATCCACAATGGAAGCTGATGCTGGAGGAGTTGGTACACTTCCTTGGAGCTGGTTATGCTGAAGGTCCAATATATAGATACTAGAATTAGAAAAAGAAAGAGACTCTTGTAAATCTGTCAAGAAGTTCCATGAAAGATTCAGATTGCGGAGAGCGTTGAGTCTGCCAATCCATCGAGGGACCGTCCCATTCATTTGGTTCTTCGAAAGGTCCAAGTAGCTTAATCTTGATTGGTTTTCCAGATTGGGAAACACCCTCAAACTGCAGTTCGCCAGCTTTATTGTGGTAAACTGTGGAAAGTAAGCTAACGAAGAATTGCTAGCACTCGCATCGACTTCCAAGTTATTGAATGAAAGATCAATTGTAGTGATATTAAGAAGCCTGCTTATCCAATCTAGCTTAATGGTGCCATTGAGCTTGTTGGATGAAAGTATGAGGACGCTGAGTCTTGTGAGATTAAAGAAAGAACAGGGAATTGACCCTTCTAATCTGTTGCTACTTAAATCCACAGTATCCAAATTGTTAGAAGATGCATCTGGAAATTCAGGAACTTGACCCCCAAATTGATTCGATTGCAAAAACATCTTCTGCAGCGATGGGATTGCAAACAGAGCTTTTGGGATGCTTCCATTGAGAAGATTATCTCTCAAGTCCAAATGCACCAGGTTTTTAAGGCCTTCAAAGCGAATAGATGAAATCTCACCAGACAGAAAATTGTGAGAGAAATCCATATGCTTGAGTTTAACCAATCGAACAAGTAATGGAATTTGACCAGTGAAGTTGTTGAATGAGAAATCCAAATAGGTGAGTTCAGTGAGATTTGCCATTGAAGACGGAATTACTCCATTGAAGCTGCAATTGTCAAGCTCTATTCTTGTCAAACTCCCAAGTGTGCCAATAGATTCAGGTAACGTACCCGAAAATTTTGTGTTGCTGAGCATTAATATCCTAAGAGAGGATTTCGAAATCTCATCAGACAATTGTCCTCCAAGTTCTTGGTTCAATGTCAAGTCAAGAACCTCTAATGTAGATACCTGCAATATCTTTTCAGGAAATGTTCCTTTCAAGAAACATGAGCTGAGTTTCAACTCTCTTAAATTAGTAAACTCAGCAAACAACTCTGGAACAGAAGCAGATAAGTTGTTACCATTCAATCTGACGACAGACAGAAACCGAAGTTTACTAAGAGAAGGAGCAAAGGGGCCAGAAAGAAAACAGTTAGACATGCTCAACACTTGCAGATTAGGTAATGAAGAAGATAAGGCCTGACCCCATAAATTCCCAGATGCAGATATATTTACACCATCAAGATGCAGTTCTTTTAAGTTGGCAAGATTTTTAACCAAAGTTGCAAGATTTGGATTCTCAAGTTTCAAACTTCCAGTGAACAAAATACCAGCCAGCATAGACAAATCAAGACTCACCAACTTAGACATGTAAGAAATCTCAACAGGAATCTGTCCTATAAACCCAGCATTTGACAAATTTAAAGAAACCAAAGCAGAAATATATCCAAAGCCGGCTGGCAGAGATGTGTTGAACTTGTTGTAAGATAGATCAAGATTCTGAAGATACTGAAAGCTAAAAAGTTGACTCTTTTCAATTCCGCCTGAGATTGACTCGTTGCTCAAGTTGAGGCCAACAACACGACCCAGACCAGCTTCATCACAAGCTACACCGGGCCAATTGCAGCAATCCGAGCTGGAATCCCAGCGAACCAGTTTAACAGATTTGGATGAATCGTAAACAAGGGAATTGTTTAGTTGGAGTAACAAAGACTGCTGATCAGTCTGGCATAAGCCAGAAACCAAAGCTACATGGATACAAAAAAGCAAAAGGGGAAGAAACCATACAAAAAATGAAAAGGGAATTCTCATTTGCAGTTGCAGAGAATTAAGAGAACATTCCCATGTAGAAGAAAAATTGATGTTAGGGATAATGAACATAGATAGCCCTTTGGTTGAATTTATGGGGAATTAGTGGTGCCGCACCTAAAAAGATAAGGGGTTTGGCGATGGACGGCGACATAAAGAGAGGCGGTTGGAGTTGGGTTTGAGGAAGGAAGAGAGAAGATGAAATGGTCAGCAATTGTATGTTAATGGCCAGCTATTTCATGTAGTTTTTGATATAATAGCAATGATCTTGGTAAGTCAACATTATCGGTGTTCTCTTTTGTGTTGAGTTGTTTGTTTTTTATTTAAGATATAATTGAGTCCGTTGAAGTGCATAAAATTTTTTTTTTTTAGTGGACCTATATATTCAATTAAATCAAATTTTGAAGTTCAGGGAATAAATTAAATCGGAAAATTATTCTATTATTTAAAACTTCATTTGAAACAAATTACAAGTCTATTGGCTTAACAAAATTGGGAAGTTCAAGTATTTCATAACAAAATAACATGTGAAAAATCATATCAAATACATCAACAATCCTCTCAACTTCGATGTCATTCTATATTTTCAAAATTCTAATCAACTCCCTCAACTTGGAAAAAATGCACGTGTTTATCCCCTCAATGTTATGTGTCAACTTCTGATTGTAAATAAAAAAATTAAAAAAATTACAATTTTGAAAAATCAAATCAACCAGATTTTAACGCGTGGTATTGATGAGGCTAAGTGGTTTACTTTTATCAATTGAGGGGGATTGTTGAAATTTTTGAAAGTTAAGGTTGACATCAAACTTTTGTTACCTAGTTAAAGGAGGTGTTAATGAATTTGACCTTTAATAAATTTGTAAAGTTTTAACATTTAAGTGTGTGAATATATGTAAGCATGATCGGTCTTTAACATATATCAAGATTACGATGGCACAAGACTCACAATTAAAAGGGATTCATATATTTTTATCATGTTTATATTTACATATAATTTATATTTTTTAAAAATTTATTCGATATAATTGAGTTAAATCATAACTTGAAATAAAAAAATTCAAAATGATATTTTTATTTAAAATCTATTGGAATATATTTGAACGTTACTTAAAACATTTTTAATCATATGAATTATATTTGGTATTTTACCTATAGTCATTGACATGACAGGACTACTGTTATCAACGGTTAAATTTTAATAAATTTTAGATGCATCATTTTGACTCTTCTTTAACTAAATTTGTCATTGCCGACTCCAATATATACTAATAAAAAAAAGGCCAAACACAAATGAAAATTCAGTAGCAAACTGCTTTTCATTGTAGTTTCTCAATTAATTAAGTTAACAATTAAATTTTCCCTCTAAAATTTTATTTGGAGAGAAGAATGAGTAATTATGCAAAGGTGGACATGTTTTTCGGATGGGTCGGGTAGGGTTCGGTTTGACGGGATTTTTAATAAAAATATTAATCCAAGCCCGGTTCAAGGTCATACTTTAAAATTTCGAGCTTGGGCTGGGTATACAAGATAATTCTCAAGCCGGGCCCTGGTCTACGAATATTTTTTTTGTTATAAACTTTTTTATTAAATTAAAAAGAAAAAACATAAAATAAATCAAAATATATTTAAATTTTAAAAATAATTGCATTGTTTACTTAAAATCTTTAATATTTGGTAAAATTTATTGCAATCAAGTATATAAATTTAATAGTATAAAATATAAAATTTTAAAATAGTTATAAATTTAATGTATAAATATATAATAAAATAAATAAAATTATTCGTTGGGTCGGGCTTGGGTATTTATATAAAAACCAAGGCCGACCCATTTGACAGGCTCGGGCTTGAGTTGGGTTTTTGAAAAAAATAAGTGTCCAAGCTCGGCCCATTGAAGCGGGCAGGTCTATGCAAAGGTAAGTTCCGGTCATGGTCTAGTCATGGTCCAATCATTTTACGTGTAAAATAGTTCAGAACGTGAAAAATAATCTCTCAACATACTTTTTGATATGTATATTAACAGTGTTTACAGCACACGTCTTTCATACGGGAAAAGGATGTTCAAACACCCAACCCTCCTTATAATTTCTCCCAACCAACGCACATTTAAATGTTTAAGAGGTCATTTTACATGTAAATGTCAATGACATTTGATCATAGTGTAATATCTAAAAAAAAGATAATATAAGATAAGATTTTTTTCGAAATTTGAGTGGCAAAGTTTATTTTAAAGAACTTAAAGAACATCCTTCAAAATGCTAAACTTCAACAATTTTTGTTGGATCGGATGACAACATATACTTGTAGAAATTTTTAATGGTCATTTGAATCAGTCAAAAGTGTATCACTTTTTCCTGATCACGCCACATGTCTGGTTGAAGAGAAAAAAAATCAGAAATATGGGGAAATTATATTAAGGACCGGGTTCAAAGGACCGAATCCATGCTTGCCTGTCATGTGTCCAAAAGGTGAATATAATAATAGAAAAATAAAACATAAATTCACTTTTTGGACACATGGTACGCATGCATGGATCCGATCCTTTGAACCCGGTCCTTAATATAAATTCCCGAAATATGATATCTATAAAAAGTCAAACCAACCAAAATCTAGCACATGATGTTGATGGCAAATTGATGCACTTTTTTCAATCATGTGGTCATTGGAACTTTTTGAAGTTCAATGTGACATTAGATGAAAATTATCAAAAGTGTATTGATACATTTAACCTGTTTATATAAATTAGAAAATCATCTACAGATTAATCGAACGTGTTGGTGCATAATTTTCTTCAAGATCAAATGTATCATTACCCCTTAACTTTGCGATAAAAGCTGGATAACATCCTCAACTTACAAAAAGACCAGAAACACATTCAACTTGTTAAAGGCAAACCGCTTAGCGCCCTCAATGCCATGTATTAGAATATGATTGGTTTGACTTTTCAAATATGTATTTTTCTAATTTTTCTCTTTTCAACTAGAAATTAACACATGATACCGAGACGACAAACTGACACATTTTTACTAAGTTAAGGAAGTTGATTGAAATTTTGAAAAATTTAAAATGATATCAACCTTTTATTACTAAATTAAGCTAAGGATAGTGTTGATGTATTTGAATCTTTCATGATTTGCATAAGAAGATATCAATGGATAAAATTTTCAAACCAGAGACTTAGGTATTTGTTTTAAAGATGTAGCTGTCATTAATAATGTTCTACTCGGGTGACTCCAAAGTCTTGATAGAATAAATAGTTAGTAGGTAGGAATTTTCCAAACACTCTAAGAATCTATTCCTACATGGATTTATAAATATAAATGAGACTTTGACTATATACTTTTCTTCGTACTGAAGTTTGTTTGATTTGTGTAATTATTTTTTTATTGAAAGTTTAACAATAAACAAATTGAATGAATAATTCACAAATAGTTATTTATATGTGGCTAATTAAAGTCGTACATTTCTCCTCCTCTTCTCAAGTTTACAAAAATGAATTGTTCTTTTGAGAATTAAGAAGAAAATTCTATTTGAGTTTTTTCTTCATCCTTCCTACATTTGTGCTTTAAGTTATATAGCTTCCTTGTTATGGTTCTCGAAAGATGTTTTACCATAAAATATATTCTTTAGTTGTTGATTTGATGATCCGAAACACAATTTTATAGTTTTTCCATTGGTGAGTTGCTATTTACTCTTAATTGAAGATAATATTTTGAAATACTAATCCATATTTTTTTGATATTATGTTCATCTATTCTGCATATGATCGTTGTAGGGATGCATTATAAATTGATGATCTCTATAGACACAAGGTTTTGACATGTTTCTACATGAAATTCGCTATTATTTATCAAACGTCTGTTTTTATATGAATAATATTAATATTTTAATAATGTCGAATGACTCATATGTCATATTTTCAAATGAAAAAGGTGAAAAGACCAGAAAGAAAAAAGAAATCCGAAGAAGAAAAAATGTGAAGAAGGCATTAATGAGGTGTTGACTTATAAGGTTAGGATGATGTAACTTTAACTGTCACTCTGAATACTCAGTTTAATACCATTAATTTGATTTGTTGAGCTTGCCTTTGGATTCCATCTCATAAAATATTATTTTGATATGTTAATTAATAGTATCAAAAAAGCCAAGAGGGGAAAAAACGTTTTCAGATGTAAGAAAATTTTCATAAAAAATATGTTACGAGAAAAAGGGTTGCAATGTGGGATTCAAGAAACCTTTTGCAGACAAGAATGGTACGAGCGAGTAGGTTGAAATTGTAGGTATAGCTTCTATGATCAGAAAATCGATAAATTACTGGTGATGAAATGAGTAGGAATAATGGTAAGAGAAAATTACAATTGTGACCTTATATTGTGGAAAGAGGTCATGGTATTATGAAAGCTTGCGTTAAAAGCCTATATAATGTTGGGTTGAGGCTAAACTTGACCCATTTCCTCATTTCTCGCTCTACCTTGGCTATATCTTAAGTTGTTGCTTTGTGGGTTTTTGTGACCTTATTTTATATATACACAGTTATAAAGTTGTAAATAATATCAAACAATTTAGAACACATTTGATCGATTATGAAATTTAATATTAAAGGAACTATGGTTAGAGCATGCTGCTGGATGCTCGTATAACCGTCCGAACTCACACAATAAACAATTAGGATGTACAATTTGTGACATCATGAAATGAAATGTGACTTAGAGATACCATCACAAAGCGCTCTAACTACAATATCATTGTTATGAAGAAAAAAATTTGTATTCAAAAGTAATTTAACATTTTTCAAGTCTCACTAAAATTATGATTATTTCTTAGAATTAATACCATAAGGTCTATGGACATTTCTTCCAAATTTTTGTTGTTTAGCTGCTCTGATTTATTTGTCGATTTTTTATTCAACATTTTTTTCGAATATTATCCTTTTAACTTTTACAAATACCAAAATAAGAGAATTTTAGATTGTTCATGTAACAAAGACTCTTACTCATTTATTTTTTCCAAATACTTTAAATACTTATAAATTACTTTCAAAAAAAAATTACAACTCGTTATTTTTTTATTTATCATCTCAAGAGTTAAAATAATTATAAAAATTGGCTATGAGAAAACTCCGAGTGAAATTAGAGGGAATTAGAAAAGTAATGTCATAAATTTATAATTTTAAAGAATTTCATATTAACTTTACTCTCTAATCACAGAAACAAAAGCACTCGGTTGCATAACCGTACGACATTGGCTTCGCCGGACCTCCGGCAAAGTTTGTCTAACCGGTTCTCTTTCTCGCACCAACGCCGGATTTGAAACAACATGTTAGCATCCACAATAGTCCCATTCATTTGGACGGAAACGAGTTGATATCTCCATTTCAGTTCTGAAGTCTGTAAGTTTTCAGTTTGAACTTCAATCAAATCTGTCATAGTTAAGTATTTCATTTCTTTCTTACAATTCGTCAATGTTTGGGGTTTCATGCTTTGGGTTTATAAGTGGTTGTTTAATTCAAGGATTATGAAAATGAGTTGTTACCTGTTAAAAGTAAGTTGAACTTAAAGTGCAAGATATGGCTTCTTAGTAGCATCAGTGCTTATTGGTTGTGATGCTAGAGATTTGATGGCGACTTCACTAGTTTGTATGCTGTACGATTTCGGTAATTGAGGCGTTTTTCTATCTTTTATGTTGGGTCATTACAGTATGTGCGAATGATCACAACCTGTTTGATGAAATTCCTGAAAGAGTAGCCATCTTGACAGAGAACCTAAACACTGATGTTTGAATCAAAGCTAACAAGTTTTGCATACTGTGGTAGTGTTCTCATCAACCCTGCTCAAGGTTGGTATGCTTTCTATTATTTAAAAATTACAATTTCACAAAAAAAACAACAAAATGAAAAAAAAACCACGCTGTATTCTTTCTTGCTTAGGATGCGGTTATGAAGAATCAGAGCCCAATAGAGGAAGGAGAGGCAGCAGATATAAGCGAAGAGTGATAACAAGTACATTTTGGGTCATGAATGACTCGTTTTCAAGTTATATCAAGTTTTGTTCTGAATACACAATACCTTCCTCCAATTTCATCTTCCACTTCATCAGTATCAGATTCTGTGTAATCTTCTATTTCTTCCTCCAATACACAATGCCTTTTGTCGAACCATTTGCAAATCTTGAACCATTCGGCTAGGGGGAATGGATGTGACGAAGTACATGGCGAAGCTTTTAACCATCATGCCAAAGCTCGTCACGGACCCTGGCTTTAGACTCTCGAGCCAGTGGGTTTCGGGCGCCACGAGGGTGGTGGGGAATAGTTTGCATAACATGGCATCAGTAGCGTCAGCCGCCTCCATAACTTGACGAAAATAGCGAATGTGTGCTGTAGGGTCCCCTATCCTAGAATATTCGCGCAGTCGAGGTTGTTTGAACCCCTTCGAGAATCTTTCTACGCGGATATGAGCGCTAAAAGGCGACTCCGTTTCGGCGATGTCGGGTATGCCAGTTCCCATACCCCTCTCTGCTAGGAGCTCGCCTACCCTTTTAGTTATGATAGCTTCCAAATCCTCCTGAGCCGGTCGCTGGTTCCGGGGAGTCTCGCGTCTGGACTCCGCCGAGCTCCCCTCGCTAATCAAGGGTTCTTTGGAATGTGTTTTGAGTGCGAAGTCTTTTCCCCTGCCTTGAGATCTTCTTTCTAACTCATCTTCTGGCTTGGTAGACTTAGTTTTTGCTTTTTCTTTGACCGTTGAAGCTCCTTCCCTCTTCGGCTTTCTGGGACGGCGGTATGTGTATCGTGAGCGATCCTGCTTAGTCGTGGATGGGGAACTTTGTAGTGTGTGTCGCGTGTCCGACTCATTTATTCGCCTTTCCTGGCAGAGTTTTCTAAGCACTTCTTCCTCCTCCTTCCGTGAATGCAAGATTTCATTCATCACGCTCTGCATCAGAGCCATAGTCGCATTTTGTTGTTCGTTTTGCTTGATAAGCATGACCATCAT
>CATIWQ010028913.1:0-34806 GCA_949673415.1 Euphorbia schlechtendalii
GTTTATGCTATCATGATGTAATAGAAAAAAGAATTTTTCTAAAAGGTTCGTGGTTGGATTTGAATTAATAATTTTCTTTGTGCTATCATAAAGTTCTGAATTAAAGTTGGTTCTCATGCGTAAAGTCTTTTTGGAATTAAACCTTGTCAGCTATCTACAAGTGCATTTCAAAATTGTGGATAAATGATTTAACTATCTACTATCATTCTCGTGTTTAGAAAAGATTTTATTAATCGTGCTATCATGATTAAGCTAACAGACTGAAAAATTCAAGAAAATTATATTTTTGTGTCTGTGATCGATTGACATCAAGCTGAAAGTATTCCTTGGTCGGAAGACTCTTTCCAATTGAATTCTTACTTCCTTCAATTTTCAATTTTATTTACCATTGATTTCCAAACAATCTCGTACCCCCCATTTTATTTATTTTTTGCTTTTATTTTTATTGGTCTTTAACTCGATTAAAATTGATTTTGTTAGTCTCTATGGATTCGACCCTACTTACTCATGCACTACGAATTTAATCAATCGAAGTAATAGGAATTATTTTTGGTGGATTGACACCCATCATGAACCCTTTAATTTCTTGATTTATTATGATTTAAACATCCAAGAGCTAATCCAAAGCATTTAATTAGTGGGACTTCGAGATTTTTATTGGCATTTTGGAAAGACCCGTTTGCCCATGTGCTATCAAAGCTCTTCCCTTTTGACCCGTATGGTAGGACTATACCCATTTTCCCCGGGGTATTTGTTAACAAAACTGTTAGCAACAGAATATGACGAAGTATGCTAATTAGGGGCAATTTTGGAGGCACAATGGGTAACAACCACACCACAGGAGCAAAAAAAATGAGATAGCACAAGGCCAGAAAGGGGTTTTAGTCCCTGGTATTGCTGCTAAAAGCTTAATATATGTTTTGCAACAGCAGCACTGCACCAGACCAAACTTCCCCTTATTCCCCCAATCATATTCAGCAAGAAAGGCCCGATACTTTTTTTATCATTCAATTGCTTTTTCTGTATTTAAGCTATCCCAATTTCCCAGTATCCAAAAGGATGTTAGAAACCAATGTTGGAAAATAAAACAGAAGTCTCTCTTCAAATCTATGAAGAAGACAATGAATAACAAAAAAAGAAACCGACGCCAACATTCAGCTGAAACAATCAAACTATTGACAATCCCTTTCAGAAAGAAAGCAGATTCACAACGGATCCAATAATAAGGGTGTTGTATTGATCGATAGGATACGAATAGAAAACAAAACAAAATAATATACAAAAAATTGAGAAGAGAAAAGAAAGCAGGTACGTACAGGAAGCCTTCATCTTTGAGATATCGTAGAAAGCCGCCAAATCCTTTCTGTTGGATCGCCTTCAAGGTCTCCTTCACCACTGTCGATGCCATTTCTCGCTCTACCGGTCACCCTCTAATCTGTTGAATGCTTTTCTTTCTTTACCTTCTCGTGAATCACCCGCTTGTCACGTGACATATTCACCAAAAAATTGGTTTCTTTGATTCGACCTCAAAGCGGGTCCAACATTCCAACCGGGTCAAATAATTTGTATTAGCGCTAGACTTATTCGCAGCCCGGCCCGGCCCGAGCCCTCTTCTATGGGTCGGATTTGGGCACGCATTTTTTAAAAAACCCGATTCGAGCCCGAGCCCATCAAAGCTCGAAAATTTATGGATCGGACTTAGTTTTTATATAAATAACCTAGCCTGGCCCGACGAATAATTTTATATATTTATACATTAAATTTATTATTATTTTAAGATTTTATATTTTATCCTATTAAATTTTTATACTTGGTTACAATAAATGTTAATAAATATTAAAGATTTTAAGTAAACAATGTAATTATATTTAAAATTTAAACATATTTTAACTTTTTTTATATTTTTTCTATTAATTTAATAAAAAAATTAATAACAAATAAAATATTTAGGGTTTGGGCCGGGCTTGGGAATGACCTTGTTAGCCCGGCCCGAGCCCGAAGTTCTAAAATACGGGCTTGGGTTAACGTTTTTTGTAAAAAGCCCGCCAAGCCCGGCCGGAACCTGGCCCGGCCCGCCCGACGAACAGGTCTAATTAGCACGTACTGAAGTTTAGGCCTAATGCAATATAGAACCTAAACTTGTCAAAATAAAAAAAAACAAATTGTCATGAACTTTTCAAGTGATCGAAGCTCCTTGCAGCTTTTAAATAGTACATCACTTTGCTCTTCCAATGTCGTGTGTCAGTTTCTGGTTTTTTGTCTTGTCAAAGATGTTTTTTTTATTTTTTTCTTAATCAGAATATGACATGTGTCGTTTGAAGGGAAAAGTTATGCACTTTTTAAGAGTTAAGAAAAGTTACGATGTCATATTGAAAATTCAGGGAGCAATAAGTTTCAAGTAACTAGTGATGCAGAAGGCTAAAATTCATGGGTTTTAATATTTTACAATTATTGCCATATGTCATGTTATTATTGGTTGATTTTTCAAAGTTTGACTGGATTTTCTGCATAAAAAGACACGTCAGCGCTTGTGAGACACTCAATATGTCAAGATTGGTTAGGTCAAATGGAGTTGTAATGTTCACTTTTTAAAAGATGAGGGAGCTACATGGTCGTTCTCTAAGTTCAGGGGAATGAGGTGTTTGGACTTTGGAGATAATTTGGGGCACCTCCGGTGGATTAGACATTGATATTAATTAGATGGGTTTTGATTATGGTTGGTAATTGTTATATATGATTTGAGATCATTCACTTAGCGGTGTTTATCGGTTGGTTCGGTTTAATAACCAAATGGAACCGAGAACACCTAAAATCGAATATAAGAAAAATTTTGAACTGAAATAGAACCGAAATAAATATGTAACTGAACCGAAAAATTTGGTTCGATTGGTTCAATTCATTTAACCAATTAATTTCCTTTTCATTTGCTTTTTATCTTCCTTTTATATTATTTTTATTTTACGTATAATATCTCACATTCTAATAACAGTATACTATAGAAAATGATATGATAGAAGATAAAGTTATTCATAAATAAGAACTTAAAAGTCAAAAAGCAATCTTTTTTGTATTTTTAATTAGTTCATAGATAAGGAATTAAGAGTAAATAAGCAACAAAATACATGATTTTCACATTGTGAATTGATTCGGTAACTGTAAATGCTTAAGTAAGAGGGCAAAGAGTGTGCTCTTTCAAATGAGCCACTTGCTTAATCTCCTACCAGACTTTGGGAATGACCTTCACGTAAAAGATCATGATTGGTAACACAAAATCTATATTGTATGTTTATTGAACTAATTTTGTAGATTAAATGACTACGTACCTAATTATTAATTTTTCACATATATTGAATAAATCGGTTGGTTCGGTTTCGTATGTTTATCCTCTATTAAAACCGAACCAATTAAATTACTCGAAAATTTACAAAATGACAATCGAAATCGAACCGTATAAATTGAAACCGAACCAAACAAACCGAATTTCATCAATCCTGTCGAATATTTTGGTTATGTTCGGTTTTTGAACAGCCCTGCATTCACTTATTTTGAAGTGAGGATTCAATGGTCTTTTAGTTGAGTTTTTGTTGCTCATGATTTTAATTTTTCTCTTATTATATTTTGGGTTCACACCTTAATCTCATTCTTCATTCAAGTTGGTTGTTTTAAATTTCTTCGAGACGTTTCATACCCGTAAGGAGATGTACGCATACCCCAAATGCATGGGTTAGACCAGAAATAAGAAAATGAGGAGCACAAACTCAAAAAAGATGAATGGGTAAGTTTATTTTGCTATAAGTCTTGAAGAAGAAATAAGTTAAGGATCAAGGATGAAAAGAAGTTACATGCTCTAAAGGAGATGATATTTTTAGTAGCTCGATTGTGTTGTTATGTAGTTTAACAAGTTTTCGTGTATTTTGAGTAAAGTTTAATCCTACAATACACCTTTAGTTTAATTATGTAGATACTAATGTAATTTCATTTTCTTCCTTTACAATGGTATTTGTACACCATATAAATAAATATACCCTTTACATTGATTAGGCTAAGCGTGACGGTGAATTCGGTGAACCAGATTACAAAAAATACAATGTTGCAAAAAATTGTATATGTCATCAATTCAAATAAATATTGTAAATAATGTATCACATCACATTCAAATAGGGGAATTGTTAGCTTCCAAATTTAGTTCTAATTATGAATTTCACGTTAGGTAAAAAATATTTCCCTTTATTTCATTTCCAAATCAGCATGGTTGATTTTAAGCCTATTTTAATAAAAAAAAATTTAAGGGGTTGCTAAGTATAAAATTTTTTAAATCTACAATATATTTGGAAAGTAATTATACAATGAATAATTGTTATTTTTTGGTAGAATTGAATTATTGTTATACAATGAATTATTGTTATTGGTATGGAATTAAATTGTATAATATGAAATGTGCAAATTCCACATTCTTTAGCAGTGGTAGTCTAATAAGTGAAAATTGCGGAAATTTTATAGATAATTTACGGTTGAAGTTATGAGTTGTTGGGAGGTTGGTTAAAAAATTATCATTTTTATAATGTAATTATTGAGTTGGATAAAACCTGGTACTTTCCTAGCTCCCATTGAAATTATTATAATTTTAATTTTTTAAATTTGATTAACTGATCTTACAGTAATTACAAAGAAAAATAACACCTCACCTACTTGAATGTGAACTCAAAATTATGATTTATAGGATCACAACTTCATATCTCAACCAACCAGGTTAAGACATTTTCCACTCAATATTTGATTGTATTGATTTTTAAATTATTTTGCAAATATTAAAATAGTCTATGCTTGTAAGTGTGCGAACCAAGTTGCATAATTGCTAGCTAGGGATCTTGGTTCTTCGACATGTAGTGAAGTTGACATTTTATCCATCCACTTTTTATTTTGATTGTCATTGACTCTAATCGAAATTAAGAGACTTATTTTTTTAGTCGGAAAAAAGTAAAATGTTGTTATATTTATCTTTCAAGTTAAAAAAATTTAAAGATCTTATAAACGAAATTATAAAAAATGTCTTGTTAGTTGCTACAAAGTTATTCTAGAAAATTGAAATTGCAACTATGTTGCACAAAGATGCTATTGAATTCCTACACGAAGGAAAATATTAAACTTCTATACAAGAAACCCATTAGAAATTGTCTTCATTATTATCATCATCATTCTCTCGTTCTTTCACGTAGAACATTCTACAACACGTCAAACATTCTACAACATGTTCAAGTGGCTTTCAACTGATATAGGTAGCACACAAACAAAAATGAAAATGGAAATGGAAATGTATTTGTCCACTGGGAAATACAAAAACGCGATTTCAAGTTTCCGATAAGGAAACAGAAACATGAATTATTATTGTCTGGAAGCTTCCTCGTTACCTAGGTTTTCACCGTGATTTTACTTCTGTGTTTTATAAATTCACTCATGCAATATTTTGGTTATATTAGGTTAATACGAGGGTTTTAATTTTTTTCTATTTATGCGACAAAATAAATTATTAACTTTATTTAAGACAATGATACTCTAAGTTAATAACTAAAATCCTAACCTTACGTCATGTCATGAAATTAAATAACATCAATTTCTACGCAAGTCGGTGTTTAGAAACTTCTTAAATATCCACATATTGTCTTTTGTAGTATTGAGTGGTAGATTACTATGATTATATAGCCGTTTTCAAATGTTTCACGTTTAAAAAACTCATCAGTCTTACCAGAAACACTACCAACAACGCTAAATAGTAAAAGCTTTTAATTTTTATTCAGATTGTAATAGCTAAACCAATGTACCGTAAAAAGCTTAACCACCCGCACTAGTTATGATTCATTCGTCTTAGGTAACGTTGATTTGAAATACAAATAAGTTGAGCTTCAAAAGCATAGTAAAAGCTGTTTGTATAAATAGAATTATTTATTAATTTTGGAAGGACCATCTCACTCTGCTTATATTTCAAGCAGACTTTGCTTTCAAAAAATATATATATACATGTCTTTCTCTCTCCATCTCTACTTCTCTTGACTGTTACTTCTCCACACTAATATAAACCCTCTCTCTCTAGGATTTCGCTTTTTTTTTTTGTTCTGTTCTTCTTTTGAAATCTGTCTTCCTTTCCAGTTTTTCCGCTTCTCTCTCTTAGGGTTTGGTTACTGTCATAGTGTTAGGGTTTGCCAGTTGTTGCTGTTGCAGGTATACTGTGTGTGTTTTTTGTTTGATTTAATGGCGACTTTGGCTATGGCCGCCGAGAAGCTTCGGGATTTAAGTCATCCGATTGATGTCCCTTTACTCGATGCTACTGTTGCTGCCTTCTATGGCACCGGATCTAAGGAAGAGGTGAGCTTTTGCTTTCTCTGCTATTTTATATGACCGAGAGACACAATGACGCTCAATTGAACTTGCTGTCTCAAATGCTCGATACTTCCCTCTTTTTTGTTTTCTTTTTCAATGAATTTGTTGTTATTTTTCTTCCGGTGCCGTTTTGCTCCCTTGGCTGTGATGTTTAATCATGTATGACTGGCGATTCTCAATGTGTGTGTGGCCTTTTGCATTTCCATTTGGGCGTTTGCAGTCCCTTCGTTTTCTACTACCAACTTAGTGCATCAACGTAGAAATAGGAAACGCGCTGTTAGGGTTCAAAGCATTTCAATGACACCCTATTCACGTTGCTAAATCGTTTAGTTTCAAGTAAGTGCAATGTTAGTAGTGAAAAATGGAGCTGCCCATTGATTATGTAAAATATCTATTTTGATAGTTGTTTAGAGGATTATTCTGTCAATTTGCTTCTCATCCCCGTAATATGATGTTATAGATATATATGCTAAGGTGCAATAGCTTGTTGCAACTAGGTGGCTTATCTTTGTGTTTTGCTAAATTCACAATTTACCTTTTTGTTCCCCCAGCCAAGAACTATTACTACTGAAAACTTTAAATTGTTGCAATTGTCCATCTTTATTCCACAGCTGTAGTATGTTCCATATCTTTTCTTTACTCTTTTGCTGGCAACAGAGAGCTGCTGCAGACCGGATTTTGCAGGAGTTGCAAAGTAACCCAAATATGTGGCTTCAAGTTGTTCACATCTTACAGCACACAGAGCACTTAAACACCAAGTTCTTTGCCTTGCAGGTCAGTTGCTGTATTATGTTGCAATTTGAAATGAATTAGTCTTTTCAGACTTTCAGTTACATTAGCGTTTGGAATCAGGAACTCTTTTTTGATGTAACAGAATATTCTGCAATTTTGAGAAGCTTCTTGAACATTTTTGGGTTCTATGAAATCTAGGTTTATTTACGTGCATTGGTCATTAGTCTTGTGATAATAATTATGGCTTGCTATTGAATTTTTTTTTGTAAGTGGTGATCTTTCTTGTTGCCGGACTAATTAATGCATGCTTTTTGCTATCTAGAATATATTCATCTAGATAGCTGGTATGCAGTACTGTCTTTTTGCTTTAACTATAGGGTGTCATTGAGTAATTTATTAAGTGAAGAATCCAAGTGTAAGGAAAGACGAGGCAATGAAGCTTAGGTAATGTGGGATTATGGGATTATTATATTAGGTTGACAGAACCAAGTTATGTTATGGCTTATTAGTTACAGTCAAGTCAACCTAGATAATAATTCAATCAGGGTGGAGTCTCTTTCTTTATTCCTTCTGCAACCATAAGTCTGAATGCATGTTTCGTCTGCTTTGGCTTTCCTACTTTGGTTTATTAAAATGAATACCTGTTGTTGTAGTAGCTACTTTTTCCAGGCAATTGCATACTACTGGGGTTTAGCTTATGAAAGGACTACTTTAAATAGGATAACCTAAAGCTTACTTCTGCTTGTTAGACTTTTATAATGTGTTCCGATTCCCAAGTCTTAACTCAATCTACATTCGTTTTCAAGAAGTCCCCATTACTTGAAGTCCCATGTCTACGCAGACTTCATTAAAAAACTGACGAGTACGCTACTATGATTTTCAAATGTTGATGAATAGTCAATTGTGTAAGTGAGTGTAACCGGTGAGCATGTGGCATATCCACATTAAAAATCTGATGAATTTTCTGTCATGCTTTCAAATGGTTGATGATCGGTGAATTGGATAAGTGATGAGCATGCACCAATGTTATTTGTTTCTTTTCACTTATTATATAGGTTCTTGAGGGGGTAATAAAATACAGATGGAACGCATTGCCGGTTGATCATCGAGATGGAATGAAAAATTACATCTCTGAGGTCATTGTGCAGGTATTTATTTAAACATATTGTAGTTCCTTTGTTTATTTGTGCTTTTAAACTTCTTTTTATGTGCAACTATTGATATTTCTTTTCAATTTACTCTTTTATAGCTTTCTAGTAATGAGGCTTCTTTTAGATTGGAGAGGCTGTATGTCAACAAACTTAATGTAACATTGGTTCAGGTACAAACTGTTGCTCATCCAAATGAAATTTTGTGGATAGATTATAATTTTGGTGCCAATATGATTAGGATTTCTAACTTTTGAGCTCACAGTACTTTGTTTCCACTCCAGCTGGTGTCCCTATTCTATTTTGCTTTTATTTTTTGTATTTTACTTACCTGAATACGTTCATTGAAAATCTTCTGCTTTTTTCTATTTGGATTCGTTAAATATAAATTATTGCTATGAACTTGTTTAATTTTTTTTTTTGCATCAATGATATTGGTCAGTGTATGTTAACATATTATGCTTGTTTCCAGATACTTAAACATGAATGGCCATCTAGATGGAGAAGCTTTATTCCTGATCTTGTTGCTGCAGCAAAGACCAGTGAAACAATTTGTGAAAATTGCATGGCAATATTGAAAGTAAGTTTTCTGTTCTGCATATCCCCATAGAATTTATTTGTTCTTATAGATAATGGATGACACAAGCCGCTATGTGGCAGCTTCTAAGTGAAGAAGTTTTTGACTTTTCGCGAGGGGAAATGACACAACAGAAAATTAAAGAGCTTAAACAATCATTAAACAGGTAAATGCTTCGTAGCTAACTTTTGTAGGTGTAATAGGTTATAAAGCCGCTCATATAGGTTTAAGAATGGTCTGCTTAAATCAGTTTCATTCTACTTGTTGAGAGGAAAAATTTGATGTCAAATGTTTTGCTCAGGTTTAAGCTTGTGCTGCTTTAGAAATGTGGGGTATTTTTTACAATTTTGGGAACTTTTTCCTTGAATTTTCAAAACAATTTGATTCAAGTTGAACAAAATGAGGAATGTCTTGTTTACAAATCATGTCAAACCCTGTCTTTGTTGTTGACTTCTCCTTCTATTGCCTTATTTGCTTGTTTATTTAATAAACTGTGTTTGTCTTTTTACAGTGAATTTCAACTCATCCATGAGTTATGCTTATATGTACTGTCAGCCTCGCAAAGAACAGAGCTCATTCGCGCAACACTGTCCACCTTGCATGCATTTCTTTCTTGGATTCCCCTGGGCTATATTTTTGAATCTCCATTGGTATTTTTTTTCTTGAGTTTCAGGAATATGGAAAAAACTTTGAGTTTGCAATACCTGGTTTTTGAATATTGAAGCAGGTCTCCTGATATATGCTACCATAACATGGCTTTTTTTTCATGCCATACAGCTTGAAACGTTGCTGAAGTTTTTCCCTGTACCCGCATATCGAAATCTCACTCTCCAATGTTTGACCGAGGTACATTTCATTTCAATGAGATATGGGTAAATTCTGTACTAATGAAACTATCGGCTCATACCAATTATATATTTTTTTTGTCTAATAAATATAGGTTGCAGCCCTCAATTTTGGGGACTTCTACAATGTGCAGTATGTTAAGATGTATAATTTCTTCATGGTTCAGTTACAGGTAGAGTGGGTATTTTTTATCAGAAATGGGAGTCGATCTTTCCAAATTTCAAATGAGATTATGGTTCAGATATTATTTTTTGAAGGTGTCATTTGTTCTTTTATCTTAACGTTGATTGATGTACATTATTATATTTCAGACCATCCTCCCACCAACTACGAACATCCCAGAGGCTTATGCACATGGATCTAATGAAGAACAAGTCAGTTTTCCTATCATCAATTGTATTTCTTCCACTTGAAGGCTATACATAAGGGATAACTCTATTTGTTGTCTTTTTCCTTTTTCAGGCTTTTATTCAGAACTTGGCAATGTTTTTCACCTCATTCTTTAAGGCAAGGTTCTTTTTGTGAATGTGTTTGGATACCACTGATTGGCTTACATTAATGTACTTGCTTATTTGCATTTTTCCATGTATTGCCTAGAAAATGGAACTCCATTATGTTAATGAATTTGTTTTCCTACATCTGTTTGAAAGTAAAACCTTAATGGACTTGCTAGGAAGAGTATTCAATGAGTGTAGCAAGAAAAACAATGAGACTACTTAATGTCACTTAACTTTAAGTAATGATGAGTATCTGTTAGGACAATGATATGAGAAAAGGCTTAGCAGGCTAAGATTGTATAGTTTTTAACATTTCACTTTTATGCAATCTCTGTTTGTTCTTCAATTTGGGTACCTTCCCACACCTTAATTTTATATTGAAGAAGTTACCTTCTGAAAAAAAGATTCATTCGGTTGTAGTGATGCATCAAGGCAACATTTGCAACTTTTCATTTTATACTTCCAGTTGTGCATATGTTTTGTTCAGTGCTTAAACATATGGACTATCTTTCTGCATACTTTTACTTATGACTTATGAGACGATGTGGACAGGTTCTGTGCTTGTTTATGCACCTGTCTTGTAAATCATTGTAAACATTTATGGGCTCAACATAAAGTTATTGAATTTTTACATGGTTATGTTGGTGCAACGTGATGATGACGATAATTTCATTTATGTCATGACTTTATGCTCTTGCATTTAGGTCCCAAATTTATGAGCGTTTGGCAACTATTAGACCTTTTTCAATATTTTTGAAAGACCGCTTACAGTTCTTTTGTTTACAGTCTCATATTCGAGTGCTCGAAATGTCGCCGGAGAACATATCTGCTTTGATGATGGGTCTTGAATACCTAATTAATATTTCATATGTTGACGACACAGAGGTTTTTAAGGTACAATATTTTCTCCCTCTGCCCAGCTTTGTCATTTTGTTAAAATTCTGATGATTTTGCTGTTCCTTGATCAAATTTACAGGTTTGTTTGGACTATTGGAATATTTTGGTTCTGGAGCTCTTTGAGGCACATCATAATTTGGATAATCCTGTTGTGACGGTTAATATGATGGGGTTGCAGGTGAGATTGCAATTTGTGAGTGTTTAATGTTTTTTTATTGTCTTTACTTGTGCTAAACCTGAAGAATACATGCTGCTTGCTCATTTTTGTTTGTGTAAAAGTACATGTATATATGATGCTTGACTTTACTTTTTTGTTAGAGGTCTTGACTGAACACTGTATTTCAATTATAGGAAATACCTACACTTCCTTCGTTATTGAAACTCAATTATGATATCCAGTTTGCACGTGTACAAGTTCTTATGCAATATAAATGCCTTCAGCTGTGAATACTTTATCTCTTTTGTTCTTTAGTATTGGCCTTCTATTTAGCAAAATTACTTATATCAGATTATGTCTATGTGTTGAAGCAGATGCCTTTGCTTCATGGTGTGGTAGATGGCATTGGCTCACAAATAACGCAAAGGCGCCAACTTTATTCTAGTCCAATGTCAAAGCTGAGGTTGCTCATGATATGTCGTATGGCTAAACCTGAGGAGGTCTTGATAGTTGAAGATGAGAATGGAAACATTGTCCGGGAAACGATGAAGGATAATGATGTTCTTGTTCAGTATAAGGTAAAAAACTTGAAGTTTCACTTACAAAAATGATCTATGGAATGAAAATTTATCTGAATCTGAGACTTTTTTTGTTCAATACTGTAAGAACATCGAGAAGCAATAGTTTAGGAATGTTTTCACTCAATTGTAAAGCAATTATTAGTCCAATCCACCAAGTCCCCTACCTGCCCTCAAGAACTAGAAATTGAAAGTCGAAGGCCCAAGATAAAAGTAACATATTAGATTTTAATTCAAGCCATATGATGCTTAATTTTGTCAAGCTAGAGTGTGAATTTTTTGTTGCATTTGGGAATGTTCTATTTCAACTAAAATGTAAGAATCCAATCCACTACAGCCTTCCTACCTACCCAAGAACAAGTTTGTTAAGGTCCCAAGATAGAAGTAACGCATTAAAGTTAATATTGATCGATTTATTATTCTCTTTTCAAAAGCAAGTTTGAGTTGTTTGCTACAATTATTATCCCATGCTTCCCTAGGCTAGACTAACATGTTTTGAATCATGCTTGAATAATAGTTTGAAATTATTTATTAGCATAACAGTGTATTGTACTAGTTTACATTAGTGTTGTTAAAGGTGTTAGGTGCCCCTAGGGCCATAGTCAGTTAAAGCGCACTTAGTGAAAGGTGGTCTTGGAGCCTTGGTGCAAGACGCTAAAGGTTCTCAGAAGCAACATGAGGTGCAAAATTTTTTATGAATTCATAGTACCACTTAAAACTAGTTAAATAATAAAAAACAGTCAAATACTAGCAACAATTCTGGTTTATATTGGAAATTATTCTTGTAGAGTTTTGTTCATTGGGACTAAAAAGTCTGTGTGCCTTAGGGAATATTGTGTTACGAATCGTAATGGCTAATCCAAATTTATAATGCAGATCATGAGGGAAACATTGATCTACTTATCTCATCTTGACCATGAAGATACTGAAAAACAGGTAATACTTTGTCGTAAATATTCAGGCACTTTTATTTAATCAGTAGTTTACTGTTTGTGGAGGGACCTGTATCCATTCACATGATTGCCAGTGCATGGAATTCTTTATACTAAAGAACTACTCTCTGGCACGTGCAAGTGACAATAAGAACTATTATTACTCTAGCTATTCCTTCAGCATGTTTTTCCTCTTCAACTATGCTTTTCTTGTTACTCACCCATTATTGGTAAATATTTACTTCAAAAGTAACCGCAAAAGAACTGAAACATGTTTGATTATTTAAAGGTTAGAACTTTAGGTTGATCTGTTGATTTTCCTTATTGTTCTTGTTGCTTTCCTATATACGATGCAGATGTTGAAAAAATTAAATAAACAACTGAGTGGTGAGGATTGGAGTTGGAACAATCTAAATACTCTATGCTGGGCAATAGGATCAATATCTGGTTCTATGATGGAAGAACAGGTATTGTTTCTTTGTACTTCTGTATTCTCTTCTAGTTGGAAGCTATTTAAAATTTTCTTTCGGAAACATCCTGCAGGAGCATATTCTTAAATCATGTATTTGTTATATGGTGATTTTGACTTGGGTAGAATTCAAACAATTTCTATGCATTCCCTTTTGACATTCTCCATCTTTGCTATTTGGCAGGAGAACAGATTCCTGGTCATGGTGATTCGTGATCTATTGAATTTGTGTGAAATCACCAAGGGAAAAGATAACAAAGCCGTTATTGCAAGTAACATCATGTAAGATATGCCTTGCATCTTTCCTGAGTACTATAGCATATCAATAGATTAATAGCAGCTACCTTTGACATACCATCTGCAGGTACGTTGTTGGCCAGTATCCGCGATTTCTTAGAGCTCATTGGAAGTTCTTGAAAACTGTTGTCAACAAGCTGTTTGAGTTCATGCATGAAACACATCCTGGAGTACAGGTTTTTATTGTTATTACTTTTTTCACTAACTTTATTTTTGTCTTGGAAATTTTAGATTTGTTGCATAATAACAAGAAATAAACGAACTAACACTCACGTATCAACAATTGTAAATTGAGATTTATTGATGGAGTTGGGTGTAACTCTAGAAAGAAAACGTATGGATGATACTAGCTCAGTAGCTGGAATGATGCTTTATATGAGATAGAAAGAGCAGAATAGAAATCACTTTTCACAACAATTGTTTGATGTTGGAATGAAAGAAAACGCACAGTGGGAGTTGCATGCTCATGAGAATATGGGATAGAAAGAGCAGAATAGAAACAAATTGAATAAGACTAGCTCAGTAGACGCTGGAATGATGCTTTCTGTCTCATAAGAGCATGCAACTTCCACTGTAATAACAAAATGACCCATATTCTACCCCTCATGCAAGATGCAAACTACTCTATTCTTTCTTAAATAACCACCCATAACCCCGTTCTTTTCCTTTCTATTCTATGAGGCATTACTAACTACAATTTCTGCTCCATTCCTGTTGTTACATATGGTATGTACTTTCCATACTTCGGGTCTATTTTGGCCTGTATATAGTATCAACACATTTTCCAGTCCAATTGGTGGTGCTTCATTACTATATTGCATCTTAACTATTTCTAACTAGCATACCGGATGAGTCTCTTTCTGCGTATCTGTTTATGTTTAACTGACTCACATATTGGTCTTGTTCAGGATATGGCCTGCGACACGTTCTTGAAAATTGTTCAGAAATGCAAACGGAAATTTGTTATTCTACAGGTAAATATTTGCCTTTTGCTTCTAAAGCTTTTGTCAGCTGGGGAATTATACCTAGTTATTAATATTTATAAGAGCCAATTGATAATTTGGCTATCTTTTTTCTAGGTTGGCGAAAGTGAGCCATTTGTGTCTGAACTTCTGACTGGCCTTCCTACAACTGTTGCTGATCTCGAGCCTCATCAAATCCATACGTTTTATGAATCTGTATGTTGTGTGACAAATAAAAAAGTTATGCAGTACGCAAACTTTTTTGTAACTTTGTTGCATCCGCCTTTTCTGTTTTTCGATTAGGTGGGACACATGATACAAGCAGAGTCGGATCCTCAGAAAAGAGATGAGTATTTGCAGAGATTGATGAATCTGCCAAACCAGGTTCAATTTTAATCAATGCTAACTAACCTCTCTTCCTCTAACTTTATCAGGTCATCTGAATCCTACAGATTTTGTCGTGTAACCAAATGATTGACAAGCTGTCTTAATTTGTGTTTTGCGAGAATGATTGGAAATGAATTATTCAATGGATGTGCAAATGAATTCTGAATGACAGTTACTAACCTTGTGCATTCAAAATCATTTTCCCTGCCTTTAAAGTTGAAGCTTTGTCTCCCCACAACTTTGGCTATGTATTATTGGAACTTTGTTTTAACTTTGGACTTGCAGCATACTCACTAGACTTTCTAGTCATCATTCTTACAAGTATTTTTGGTCTCTGGCTTCTGATATCTGACTACTTGCAGAAATGGGCTGAAATAATAGGGCAGGCTCGCCAAAGTGTTGATTTTCTTAAAGATCAAGAAGTGATCAGAGCGGTTCTCAATATATTGCAGGTGTGCCTTATTCAATAAACTTCTGCCATCCATTTGCAAAAGAAAATGTTGAATAAAATGTAATAATGACGTACTGTGTGTTAGCTATGGAGGAAAGAAGGGGTGAAAGAATTGTATTTTCCAATTCATGTATATATCCATAATTAAGCCTAGGCTTGTTACATTCCTTGGAATCTGTAATTTTGATCCTCCCTCCCTCCCTCCCTCTCTCCTTTCGTAAGAAACACTATTTAAAACTTCAAAAAAATGAACTCAGCACATCATTTCCTGCTTGTGCATGCATCCTGTTTTTTTTCTTTGTAGTTTAATAGAATGCGCAACTAATTCATTATGCATATTTTATGAACGTGTTTTGGGTATCTTGTTACAGGACCTTGTACCCTAAATCTTCTAGGGAAGAATGTCTGTATGTCTTCCTTGATTGACTTATCTTGTAGATGATAGTTAGGATCTGCATCTGATTGCGAGAGAACTCTAAACCACATAAACCATTTGGTTGTTTCAGACTTATTGCTTAATTTTCGTTGATTGACTTGCGCCTTTTTAATTTGATTTACAAACTGCTCTCATGTAGGGATTTAGTAAAGCGATTAAAACATATTGTGACTGGGAAAGCACATTCTAAATAGTATAAATGCCAAACTAATAAGGACTCAACTATTACGAAAATAATAATTTGGACTCAACTAATATGGAAATATGAACAGTAGTTAGGACTCAGTAAGCAAAATACTAATCAGACTAGTGACAGCATGTTTTTTATTTAATAGATTTTCTTACACAATCCAATTTTGCATGTTGCATCCTCTATTGTGTTTTGTGAAGTTTCATCAGTTGATTTCTTTCGCAGACAAATACAAGTGCGGCTAGTTCTTTGGGAACTTACTTCCTGTCCCAGATCTCCTTGATCTTCTTGGACATGCTTAATGTTTATCGGTAGGTCTGTTTGAAATTATTTATGAACAGATCAACCTGTTTAGAGTGGTTTTGGCCTTGTGCTTTGAGAAATTCTAAGTTTATTTGATTTTAATTGTTTTGCAGAATGTACAGTGAGCTTATATCAAGTAGCATTGCAGAAGGAGGGCCTTATGCATCTAAAACATCCTATGTGAAGCTTTTGAGGTTGGAAAATGCTTTGATTATTTGTTTGTTTTTTTTTTTTTTCCGTAGTGAAAGTATTTAATGACATTTTGTGTACAGATCTGTTAAGAGAGAGACACTCAAGCTCATTGAAACATTTTTAGACAAGGCTGAAGACCAGCCACAAATTGGGAAGCAGTTTGTGTTCCCAATGATGGATCCTGTTCTTGGTGACTATGCTAGAAATTTGCCTGATGCTAGGGAATCAGAAGTTCTCTCACTTTTTGCAACAATTATAAACAAGTATTTTCTCTATCTATCTGTAATCATGTTTCCTTTTCCTTCTAGTATGCTTTTATATTGATAGATGATGTGTGCACGTGCGATTTTGTAGGTGTATAGTGGAAATTGACACTTGGGTTATATTTGTTCTTTTTATTTCTAAATGTTTTTTTGGCATACCTATTGTCCTTCAAGGTACAAAGCTGTAATGGTTGATGATGTGCCGCGCATATTCGAAGCAGTTTTTCAGTGTACACTTGAGGTGAGTGTCAGGGTTTAAGGCTGTAGATCTTGTGCACATCATCTATGCAGATAATTCCATAGACTTGTTCTTGTGTTAGAACTCTTGTACTGAGCTTTCATATTGGCACCAACAATTTAACCTCGTTCTCCAATATGCTGATTCTTTGAGAAATATGTGATGAACGGGTCACTGCCTGTGCACATCTAACGTATACTTGTATCTTGCTTGTGACTGAATGCTGTATGGAATTATGGATTTAGAGCAAATGAATGATTTGCATAATAAATGGCAACCCCATTTACTGTTAGAATGACCGAACCAACTTCTAAGGACACACAGGCATCACATCCAAAATGTTGATTATAATCAATCAATGGATTGCTCTCTCTGAATGTGATGTCTTTTGTGGCTGGCTTTTCTGTGTGAATTCCAAGTTTTTTTAATTAATAATTATCAATTGATTTGTCCTGTCAACTTCTTGCATGAATTGCTGAGATCTGGATTGAATTTCCAGAGGATTTTTGTGAGGTTTTGTGGCTGATGTCCTGGTTTTTTTACCATGCAGATGATAACAAAGAATTTTGAAGACTACCCAGAGCATCGTCTCAAATTCTTTTCTTTACTTCGGGCAATTGCTACTCATTGTTTTCCTGCTTTGATTCGATTGTCAAGTGAGGTTGGTATTCCAATTTTTTTTTTTCAGACATAAGTAAAATAGCAGTAGTCCAAGACAAGATAACTCTTTCATACAAGTCATATTTACTATTGCACCTTAATGTTGAAATGTTTAAAGAATCTGTTTTCAGAAGACTTGTATGTGAACAGTTCCAGCAAAATGCACATTTTACTTTGAAGCAAGACAATAAGATACCAATAATTTTTTTCATTATATAGCTTTGACCATTGCAATTGGAGCCATTTTAAAATAGCATTCTTTTTGATGTAACGATGTGTCAGCAACTAAAGCTTGTAATGGATTCAATTATATGGGCATTCCGACATACGGAAAGGAATATTGCTGAAACTGGGCTGAACCTTCTGCTAGAAATGCTGAAGAATTTTCAGGTGTGGCTTGTGATCAATTATGCACTCGTCTCTATATTTAATGTAAGTTTATTCATGTATAATAATGCTAAATCCTTTTATTAATTTGTCAGGCTTCAGAATTCTGTAATCAGTTCTACAGGACATACTTCTTGACAATTGAGCAAGAAATATTTGCCGTCTTGACTGACACATTTCATAAACCTGGCTTCAAATTGCATGTCTTAGTCTTGCAACACTTGTTCGCACTGGTATGTGCACTTCTAATCCTGAACTGACTTTCAGGAAAGAGAAATTGCAATTTACATAATATATACATGTGCCTTTTTTTTCAGGTTGAGAGTGGTGCTTTGACGGAGCCTTTATGGGATGCTGCAACAGTTTCTTATTCATACCCCAACAATGCAATGTTTGCAAGGGAGTATACCATTAAACTTTTGGGGTCGTCATTCCCCAACATGACGGTTTCAGAGGTGAAATAAAACAAACCATGACTTGTTTCTTTTCTTTCTGCTATTGTGCCCTGTTGGATGCCGCTGATATGTGGTAAATGGTCCAGGTTACCCAATTTGTTACTGGACTGTTTGAGTCGACAAATGAGCTTTCTGCATTCAAGAATCACATAAGGGACTTTCTTGTGCAATCAAAAGAATTTTCGGCCCAGGTAAACACTTGTCCATCTCACTAGTTGTGTACTTGCCTCTCATTGTCTATGATATTGTTGTGAATATAAAAAACTTTGCAGGACAATAAAGATCTATATGCTGAAGAGGCTGCTGCTCAGAGAGAAAGAGAGAGACAAAGAATGATGTCAATACCAGGGCTTATCGCCCCTAACGAGATCCAGGATGAGATGGATTCATAGTAGCCCTTTTTTATTCTGCCGGGAAGCTAATATGTTGCATTTTGGATCAAGAGTTTGCGCTTGCCATCCTGATTCAAGTCAATGGATTTTATTGAAAAAGAGAACATTCTTTTTGCCTAGTGTCAAATTTTTGTTGGTGTTGAATCTGGTAGTAGATGACTAGGCTTTGTTGGCCGGCCGGGTGTAGACTGATTTAGGTGCTAATGTAGGAGGAAGGAAATTGTGCGGTTTCCTGCCATCAGACTCTCGTTTTGCGATGTTGATTGATTCATCTTTAGGTGAAGTGAGGTTGGGGGGTCGGTCACATTTTAATGTTTTGTGAAGGGGCTTAGCTTTAGTTACTTCCCCCCTTGGTGAATTGTACCTCACAATGTGTTTTAAACTTTTAATATATATATGGGCCTTTTTATCTGCCCCATGCAATATTCTGGGTTATATTATATGCTGGTTGCCGCCTGCTCTTTTATATATACTCGTTAGTTAACGGCTTTGAGAAAAAAAACACCTACAGGCTTCTTGTCTGATCACATGACTTTTGTCATAGGCAAAAGCAATCTCCATTTTGCACTGCAGTCACCAGTTAAGACTATTATGCTGCTTAGCATGTTCTAGCGCAATTGCTCATAGATGAATCTGAGCCCTTTCCTGACATTTTGGGTGTCAATGCAAAGAAAGATGAAGGGTCTTTCAATTCAAAAGTTACCGCAAAATTTTCCTAATTAAAGTTAGGAACTACATCCACAATCTTCAAACCAATGTTCTCTGTGGAAACTCCCTCAATTTCAAAATAATTATCCTTTTAGAATTTTAGAAAAACATTAAGTATTGAAAATGATAAAAAGAATTAAGTATTCAATTAATTTTGGATAAAAATCATTTCTTTTGGATTTCAATGCATTTTTTAAAACATTTTATCTATTTTACCCTTATTTAATACACATTGAAAATGATAAAAAGAATTAAGTATTCAATTAATTTTTAAATTAATAAAATTCATAGAGAATAAATAAGTATTTTTATTTTTTAATTAATCTGATTTTGGTTTGATAAACAATATTAAAACGATAATTAATTTGAAATGAAGAGAGAATCACTGATCAAGACTAAAACTAAGCCATTTCGCATCCTTATGTTACGGGCCTTGAGCACAGCCCTTATGAACGGTCCTGGATGAATCAACCAAATTATACTAAGGTCCTGGATGAATCAACCAAATTAAAATAAACATGTGCTTGTACAATTACTCAGTGTAACTCCATTTTGCTAGCAGTCACCAACTTTATGAATCTAGATCTTATAAAGTATTTGGCTGATTTATTGCTACCCCGGGTTGCATTATCTGATTTTACCGTGTAGACGCATAAACAACTTTTATTCTAGAAACACAAACGATGAAATACAATTAAAAAATAAAGAGGGTCCGTGGCACTTTAGATAAAGATAATATTCTAAAAAAAATTAAATAATTATAACTCTCCGAGTTTTGTAATATTACACTATTACCTCTCAAATTTTATTAATATAATTAATATCACTTTTATCAATAACAACTACTTTTCAATTGAAAAAATTAAAACAAAATCCCCAATTTATATCTACAGACAAGTAGAAAGGATATTTATTTTGCAATGCTGTCACGTTCAATTCTAAATTTTACATATTAAGTGTTTCTGTTTAATTTTAAGTGTTTTTGTTGGGTTCAAAAGTAACTATGAGACACCAGTATTATTTGAATGGAAAGTGATAAAATTTAACAGGAGGTTACAGTTGGAAACTTTTAATTATATTAATAAAAATCATGTGTATTTCTATAAAAATAAAAAAATTGCACTTTTATGAAATTTATAAAATATAAAAAATATTTAATATTATTTAATTTTAGGGTATAGATACTGACAAAATGACCTTTTGATCTCTTTGGTACAAGTCGATTACCATTAGGTCCTCGTTATTTCATGAAGCATATGAGCTCCATACAGTAATATTAACAAATAGCCACAAGTTTATAGAACCAGATGAGTAATTGAGCGATACAATTGGTTCTGTAAAGAATGCAACTGCCAAATGCAAATCTAATTCAAACTTGCAGCCAACAAGATGAATTTGCTGATGATGATGTTCAAATTGTTTGTGGTTCCACATATATTGATAATTGTCAGAGAATGCAATTGCTAATCTTCTCTTCATTTTATGCATACCCCTAGGCTAGATTTCATTTTAATCTTTCTATCGCTGTCTTCTTTCGTTCATTTGCTAAGCCATGTAATTCTTTCTTCAGTAGGGTGGAAAAACTGAATTTTCCCAAACCAATTTACTATATTTGAATTTGATTTCAATCCTGTACGTAATTTTATGTCGATATTGCTAGGATAGCAGGTCCTTTTCCCAGGTTTACGTACTTATTTATCCTATTTATGCCTGTCTTTTCACAGATTATCACTTCACCACCAATAGATGTCATTTAAAGTCACAAATAAGAAACAATTGCTTCCAATCACCAAATTCCTCTGTGTGTCTTCACATGCTGCAACTATTTGGCAAAAATCATATCTACCTAAGGGCTCGTTTGGTTGGAGGAATATCTATTCCGAAGAAAAATGAATGCAAAAAGATTACAAATGGTAAACTATTTGTCTTGAATCCATCACTGGACGGAAAAGTCATTCCTTGTTAATATAAGAATCCTGGAATAGCTATTTCTTATTGAAATGAAAGAATAGTTATTACACGATTCCTATATAAAAAAATAGCTATTCAGTCCGGTAATAAATTCAAGACCATTTGTACCCTTTTTTTCATTCATTTTTCTTCCTATTCAGTTGAATAGGCATTCCGCGAACCAAACGAGCCCTAAGACCTACACTGCTAAGCCCACCAATCACACTGCGACTGCGCATTTCCCTTTCACACGCCCTCCTTCGGTGGTTATTATCTCTTGGGACAATATTAACTTTCATTTGAGACTTTACTCTATTGATGCTAAATCATTGTTTTCATAAGCATGGATTTATTTCAAAACCCAGTAAGACTTACGCAGATACGAACTAGAGGAAAATGTTCTACAGATAATCATATAGCAAGCAGGAAATAGTCATTTAAAATCCTTATTCTCTTGGTATTGAACATATGAGGAAAAACACATGGATTTGTCACAATCCGGAAATAAATATTAAACAATAATGAAACAGAAAAGGCAGACATATTTGCCTAATAACACAGCTTAACCATGCGGATAATCAACATTGCAAAATGAAAGAGTACCAGTAACTAGTGATGATGATCTTGGACATAACGTAGACCACAATACTTGCACACAGCTGGCTCCTTCAAGTCAAGGCATATGAACTCAATTGGATGTCCAAGTGCAGGGTTAGTGTCTGGAAAAACACACAACAAACACGTGATTTATGAATAGGATATCTGGAGAGCTCTAATAAATTATAATTTGAAACCAACTACTTCCTAATTATAAGGCAATATACAAGAACCAACCTCCTTCACATGCCACAATTCTTCCTTCAACCTTGATGGGGGGAATTTCATTAATCAACTCCATTGGAGATTTCTTGGTAGTATCCTAAATTGAAAAAAGCAGCATTTGGTTTGTTTTTTAGTACTGCTAAATTTGAAATGATTATTTACATTAGAACAGTTGCGAAAGCATGCCACTGATGCTAATGCAGGTACAGACTGTGAAAATTGAAATGCAATTCATTCTCAGTGGAAGACCACAAATATGTACAAAGAACATCAGAAGGCAAGAGATTAAAGCCAGTATTGCACATAAATTCGCATTCAAAGAGTTCAACATTTCATCAAATCTTGGGAACTTTTAATGAAATGTTTCCATTCAAAATTTCATCAACAATAAAAAGAACAAAAGGAAACGCGTTTCTGGACCTAAAGGATTTAAAAATTAAAAAAGAACTTCCCTTCTTAATTCTTCTTCTTATATGAACATGTTCCTTTTTATTGTACAAATAAATAGAACCCAAATGTTTCATTTAAATTTTAAAAATATAATACTATATTTTTCTTACTTCAACATATCCCTGTTTCTCTCTAATAAACTTTCTACAAATTTAATTTTGTGTCCATTCCCATGGGATATAATTCAAAAGACTTGAAGGGTTATGATACTTGACCATTGTCCAATTGCCATAGCACCGTCAATCAAGGATCCTGGCTTGAGTGTAACAAAAGCTGTCAAGAGCATATAAAAATTGATCCTAAACCTAACTGTTTCTGACTAGACCTCAAAAGTGAAGAGTTTTCCCGGACTCTACACCATAATCTTCAACACTGTGCCACAATAATTCCTTTGCAATGAAAAGATGCAAACAAAAACTAGTATGTGCACTTCAATTCTACAAGAGATTGTATATTTAGATTTTATTTGTTAGAAGACAAAACAATTAAGTTTATCTGACAAGCATTTCACATAAATTAGGTTTATGCAGTTTGGGGGGAACATTCATCTCAAGCACCTAGTTACAATACAAACTTACAGTAATACCACAATGTTATAAATATAGACCTTAATTTGCCCGTATATAAACATAACTAATCTCAGAACATGGTTTCTTTTAAACCTAGCAGAAAAGTTCCAAAATCAAATTCCTTGAGATTCAAAATTTTGCACGGCCAACTAACACAGAAGCAGTGGAACAATAAGTCACATTTCCCACCGTTTGGATCATCAGCTTAATTTATAGATAGTACAAAATAACATAAAAACAGACTGAATAAAAAAAAGATAGATAGAGCATTTGAGACGTTCCAATCCAATGATTTAAACCGATATAAATATCAAGTATTTGCTACCTTACTCAATTGAGATGTGGATACCAGAAAGCCATCATCATAAACAATACAATTTGAAAAAAAAGGACACATAAATGAGATTAATCAACTAAAATTTGTTTGTTCAAGACTGAAAACGCAAAAAAATTACTAATCGATTGAATAAAAAGAAAATCAACAGCTTCAATTGCCTCGAATCAGATCAAATAAATATTTACGAAAGTCCAGAAAATGACTAAATATAAAAACTGGTAAAATAAAACTGGTACCTGCATCCATTTTGCAGTATGGTTGCTAATTTGAGAGGTAACGAGGCTGAAATTTCTAGTTGTCGAACCCAAATTGGAGGATCTAGTTAGGGTTTTCAACAAAGCTGAAGCCATCGGAGATACCTCTGCAATTAGAGAGAGAAAGCGGGGAAGGAGAGGGAAGGAGTGGTTTAATGCCGAAAGCATAACGAATCGGATAGTGGGCTTACAAATTAGTTCACTGATCAAGCCCATGTAACATATTAGAGCTTACATGGGCTTATTATGGGCCCCAATTTACTATCATATATTTAGAAATGGCGCATCGATGCGATATTTTGTTAAAGTGGTAGTATAGTGCGTACAAAACATTTCGTGCTCATGCAATCATGACATGATTGGTGAATTTTTAAGTAATGATTTTGACGCACATGATAGTAACTCATTTCATGGTTCAAACACATGACTTATCGGTCACATAGTGAAATCTATTTAAAGTAAACTTAAATGTGGTGGATTACGTGTATACATTTATGATAAATTATTCCAATAAGACTGTTTTATTGAACACTAACAATATTCGTGGATTTCAATAATTGAACCTGAAATAAAATCATTATATGTGGTATTCAAAATTTATGTACTATAGTAGATTTGACTAATGACAAACAAAATGAATTGAGTTGTTTTTTTTTCAAAATCTATGAATTGTCAAAAACGTTTAGCAAATCCTAGTTTTAAGTATGGAATGAGCTTTTACTTGAGACCTTGAGATGAGAAGTAGTTAAGGTAACTACAAGCGCATTTTGACAAGAGAAATCTGAAATGCAAGGTTTCAATGATTTTGAAGGGCAACCCAATGATAAAAATAGAAATTTTTTTCGTATAAAATGTTATGTTATGGTATTGAGAATGAGAAAGTAATGGAAAATTTAAAATAACAGGAAAAAATGGCATCAGATTAAAAACGAGAGAACAAAAGAGCTTGTGACTTATAGTGAATTTTTTCACCATATTCTTCGTTACTCCAGTTAAAAAATTAACATGACAAAAATGAGGCAAATACAAAAATGTGGTGTTGAAAATAAATATTCAAAGCTAGGGAGTAGCGGGATTCAAATAAATATTTCTTTTTATTAACATGTTTTAAGAAAACAATTAGCACATTTTAATTGTAATAGCATAACTTTAACAATTAATAAAATTACACATTGCTATACTTTATAAGGAAAGAAAGAATAGAACTTTTAACCATTGTAACAAAAAAAAAAGGTCAAAGAGAGTTTTCGGAGGTAAAAAACCGTTTCCAAGGACACCAATTATAAGTAGCAGTGTATATTTTTTGACTGATAAGTTACATTAAGAATTATTTGTTTAGCTTGTAGGTCATATATAATATTATATGTACATAATAAACATGTTGAAGATACATCTAATTGTTCGCAGCAATGCTGAAACAATTTCATAAGTGGTCAAATAGAGTTGTTCATTTGCTGCTGTCTAAAATGCATTAGCAAAACATCTTAACCTCCGCACTGCTCAAATCTATCAGTTCAGAATTTATCTTTAAGAGCAATCTTTATTTTTAGTGTCAGGCAAATTCGGTCAGTTCCTCAGCCTTTTTCTAGGCCGCTGATCCCATATCAACTCCAGCCGATTACTCTGACACCCCAACTGAAAAACAAATCCACTAGTTAGCCTTCATCATTTACTAATGCCAATTCATCCCGGTCTTGATATAAAAAAACTATGGCCTGATGCATCATTGGTTTCCCCAAATTCACCACTTCCACCCACTGTCCGACCCAGATCTTTGGAAAGGATCTCATCAACTTTTCAACAGTATACCACTTTGCTCCCTAAACGTCATGTGTCAGTTTCGGAGAATGAAAACCAGGAAAATTGACATTTTTAAAAAATCATACCAATAAGCTGAGACGTCGGAAAGCCACTGATGGATTAAGCCAAAAAAAACTATTAATATACATCACGTGTCAATTTCTCATTGAAGAGTGAAAATCAGAAAATTGACATTTTTGAAAAATCATACCAACAAGTTGAGATGTGGGAAAGCCAATGATGGATTAAGCCAAAAAAAAACTATTAACATATGCCACGTGTCAGTTTCTGATTGGAGAGTGAAAATCAGGAAAATGTTAATTTTTGAAAAATCATACCAACAAGCTAAGACTAGACCTGTTCGTCAAGCGAGCAGGGCCTGGTTTTTACTAGGCTTGGCGGGCTTTTTTACAAAAAACGCTAACCCAAACCCATACTTTAGAACTTCGGGCTCGAGCCGGGTTTACAAGGTCATTCCCAAACCCGGCCCAAGCCTATGAATATTTTTTTTGTTATAAATTTTTTTATTAAACTAAGTTAAAAAAAAAATAAAGTAGATCAAAATATGTTTAAATTTTTTATATAAATGCATTGTTTATTCAAAATCTTTAATATTTAGTAACATTTATTGTAATCAAGTATACAAATTTAATAGGATAAAAGATAAGAACTTAAAATAATTATAAATTTAATGTATAAATATATAATAAATAAATAAAATTATTCGTCGGGCCGGGCTTGGATATTTATATAAAAATCAAACCCGGCCCATAAATCTTCGGGCTTCGAAAGGGCTCGGGCTCGGGCCGAGCTTTTTTAAGAAACGAGTGTCCAAACCTGGTTCGTTAAAGCGAGCTCGGGCCGGGCCGGGCAGGTACCCCTGCCCGCGAACAGGTCTAGCTGAGACGTGGGAAAGCCAATGATGGATTAAGCCATAAAAAAAAAAAAAAACTATTAACATCAAGCTTTGACTGCATACCCATTAACGATCATTGCCAGTATTAAATTTAGTGATACTTACTCACCAATAGAGTAATTCCATGTATGAGGAATGCTGCTTGCTCCTGAATCCTACAAGTCTTCATTGCCATGAAGCTCTGACAACAAGACCACAGCAGAATAACAGTACCACTTTAACATATACTTTATTACCTAATTACCCCTTTCACACATTGGATACCTCTTCTCTTAATCTCCATCCAATTTCAAGGTTCCTAAGGAACGGGATCCTCATATTTTCCATGGATTCCAAAACAACCTCAGCCGTGGATTCATTTCCAGCAAATCTATACAAATGCACAGCAGCACTCATAATAAAATGATCAGAATGATCCGACACACCGATCTGCTCAAAAAACCGTATTCCTTCTTCCACAAGTCCGTAGTCCATGTAACCTCTAAGCATACACTGATAAGAACCAATATCAGGACTCAAACCAGCTTCTAATAGTTTTTTATAAATCCTTTCCGCCTCTAACATAGCGCCAGCTTTTGCATAAGCAGAGAGTAAGAGGTTAAAATGAGCACACGAAGGTTGGATTCCTTTGTTTTGCATAGAATCTATGGCTTCCTCTGCTTGGCGGGTTTTCGAATTTTTTGTATAAGCTTGAACAACAAAGAGATATGTGGAGCAATCTGGGGGCCACCCATCTGTCTGCATTGAGTCGAAAAGCTGCTCCACTTCATGGTAAAGTCCTGCAACTGCATATACCTTAATCATTATGTTGTAGCTAACCTGCATTGGACCATTGAATAAGGGAGGGTGAGATGCTATTTGTGTCGAGCAATGCTTCGTATTGAAAACAGCTTATTAATTTGAAAGCAGAACTATGAACTATCCTACCTAAAATAATTTATGACCAAAAGTCTGAAAGTATAAAACTACAACCTTGAAATATGACTAAATACGCTGGTGACACCCCGTGTTTTATAAACATAATTTATCTACACGCATTTTTGCCTTTGTTATACTATGACTTCCCTTCATTGGGTATTATGTATTTTTTTATCAAATTGTTTAATGTAAAGACAAATCCATCCATCTTCACACAATAGAGATAGAGAGTGTTTCCTGTTTTCATTGGTACAAACAAAAAATCATTGAAAACACCTGATGTTTGAGACACTTGAAGAGGATTACAATGCAAATCACTTCATACAAAGCTCTTAAGATTCAGCAGTAACATATGAAATTAAGAATATACCTTTCCTGGTTTTATTCCTTCTTCCTGCATTTTGGTGAACATGAGAGATACTTCATGCATCTTACCTACAAGAAAAACTTAATATTATAATTTCTTGAGCAGAGAAGATGTTAACAAACCAACAAACAATTAAAACACCTTAATACAATTCAAGAAGTGAAAATCTTCATACCCATGGGAAAATTCAGTAATAAATAAGAAATGAATGCAAAATTAAATTAAGTTCATAATGTCCCTTTCACCATTATTCATAATAAAAAACATGCTACACAAGGTGAGTTCCATTAATGACTTTTTTCCTTCTAGCCAGTAACCAGAGTGAAATAGTGAGACGATAATGGCTATTACAGCATTATCACTAGGGTTGTCAATAGGGCAGGGAAAGTATGACATCCCTAATTATGACAGTAACAATCAACAAAACCAAAAGGTGAATTTAAGGTCATTACAAGCATCTGCCAGTAAAAGTTCAGTTTTGTTCAAGCTATGGAAGAGATAAGCTATTACCAGCCTTGCCATAATAGCAAATCAAGTTCATGTAGGCCTTCTCATCTGGAGGCACGCCTGAGTTCCGAGCAGTATCGAACATCTCCACAGCCTTATCCAGTTTCTTACCTCGTCCATAAACACTGCATTGGCAAGCAATAAGAAAAGCTGTAAAGCAAATCCATAAATACTATTTCCTTCCATTAAGTTTGTCACCTGATCATAGTGTTGTATGTCTGAATTGATGGAGTAATACCCACCAAAAGCATGTGTTCAAAGATGCTGGCTGCAAAATGCAATTTACCTGCAATATAAAGGAATGAACTACTCCGATCAATGGATGCTTTATTCTGATATCTTAAAAAACAAGGTAAACAGACTGTATAAACCTGCTTCTAGCATTGACTTGATAAATGTATTGTAAGCTACAGTATCAAGCTCCACTCTGTTATGAATAGTCTTGCGAATTACATTCTCTGCATCCTGATGTTTTCCTGAGAAGCAAGTAGCCTCAGTGATCGAAATTGCCAGCAATTTAACTAGGTCAGAAAGTAAGCAATACGCATCCTGAGCTTCCTGAATTTATCTAAAATCACAATTGGATCCCTCCCTAATAAATTTTTGAGCACATTAGATATTAATCTTCTCATTTTGATGTTATTAGCTGCAAACTCTACCTATCTTTTGCGTGTGTGCAACACATCCAATTAGAGGCAAAATTGTGACACAAAGACTTCCAAACAAATCAAGAATTGCATGATTCTATAGCTTGAAATGGTCACACAGACTCTTCAGCCAATCTTTTTTTCCACACAAATTCCTAAAACTGAGTCTAGTGTTGAAATATTGTTGCTCACGCCACTTAACAATGTGTATTACACAAATGCATAGAAGGTCGGAATCAAGGCTAACAAGGTTAAATGAAACGATCAGGTACTCAATGTGCTCAAATTATTGATAATGGAGCCATTGTGATTTCAGTGAAAGATCAGGGAGTTCACGATGCGCTTTGCCTATTAATTTCCAGTTCAACAGATCTAATTGTAACGAGAAAAAAATATTATAAAGCCGTTATTCCGTTTTCCTACCAGAATTAGACAATGCATTCACAAGTATGCTGATACCAACAGCATTCAAGTTGTCTCCTCTATCAGTCACTTTTTTGTAAAGCAAGTATGCATCCTCTGAATTACCACATTTGGCATACACATCTATCATAGCATTGACTATGAATTTTCCACATACTGAGGAATCTGCAAGTGCTGCAAAGAATTCTTGAGCCTTCTTCAAATTTTTCGTTTTTCCATATAAACTGATCAACGAGGCAATTGTTTCATCTTCTAATTTGTAGCCTAGCCTTGTAGCTTGAACAATAATGGCCTCTGCTTTACATATATCGCCTGTGTTGAAACACAACCACCTTTACAATTAGCAGAAAAAAACAGGATATTTTCTTGCATTCAGAATGTTACAATGACGATGATAACAATAACAACAACAACAATGAAAGTAATAATAATAGTAAACAAAATTCTAATAGATGCAGATGAAACTGAGAAAACCGGTTCTAAGACGTTTAATTATGAATTTCATACCTTGCCTTATGAAGTTGTTGACAAGTTGGTTTACTACCGTTAAACCACCACCACTCTGAAGCAATATTTTAAAGATTTCTTCAATCTTGCTTAAGTTGCCATGTCTCATATACAGAGTAAGGACAAGTCCAAGAGCCGTAGTGTCAGGTTGATCAAAGGCCACAATGTTTTTACTCTCCTGGTTTTGTATATGCATAATCTTAAAAAATGGCTGGAAGAATCTACTATCTTTGCATAACTGATTTCTACTGATATCTTTGACGAGTTGTTCAACATCTTTTAGCATACCCTCCTTGCAGAACACTTTAATAACTGTCTTGTAAAGGTCCTCATCAAACCTTACTTGATCTTTTTTCATTTTGATGATAAAATCCGTTACTTTTTCAGTCAATTGTAGTTTTAGATACAAATTGAGCATGTCATTACAAGAACCAGCATCAGGAAGTCCTGTCCTCGATAGAGCTTGAAAAGTAGCTTCTGCAGAGTCCACATCTCCTTTCATAACATAACACTGCAATAGAACAATGTAAGCATACCTTGATAACCATATTTTCTTGGACTTCATCGCTTCAATAACACTCAGAGCTTTTTCGACATTCCTTGAATTTAAATGAACTTGAGCCATAGCTAAATATGTTTTCTCATCACTTAGCATACCTAGTTTCTCAATCTCTTTGAACGTTTTCTGGGCATCTTCATATAATCCGAGTTTCCCATATATCCTAATCAGCAATCCATAGATAACTTCATCAGCAGCAATCTTGTTACTTCGCATTTCCATGAAGAGTGAAAGAGCTTTAGAATAATCTCTGTTCTTATAATACATCGTCAAAAGTGAAGCACAAGTGAAGTTACTAGGCACTCGTCCATTAAATCTCATATCCTCGTACAATCTCCCAGCTCGATCCCAATCAGAATTTTGGGTGCTCACAGTGATAAGCAAGCCATATATCAATTCATCAGGCACTTTCCCCCTGGCCTTCATTTCGCTAAAAATCTTAAAAGCCTCGTCGTGAAAACCTTCCTTGACAAGTGAGCTAATGACAACAGTATAAGTAAAATTAGTTGGCGCAACCTCTTTAGCCACCATTTGTCGCCATAAATCTACGACCCTTCCATGAAGTGATTTCTTCTGCAAAGAGGACAGCATAAAGTTGTAAACTGAAACTGGAAGTATAATTTCCCTGTCCTGAGTAGCAGAATAAAATGAAAGCATGGCCTTATGACGCCCCCATCTGGCATAGCAACACAGCATAGTACCACAAGCAACTTCATCTGGTTCGCATCCTGCTTCTAGCATCTCCAAGAAGGTCTGCTCAGCCAACTTAATTTTACCAACTTGCCCATATATTCGTAGAAGTAGTGTGTACACTATAACATTTGGGTGATATATTAACTGTTAACAAAAAAGAGATTATTATATCCAAATATAATCTCTGGATTCAATTCATTATTATGTATTGTCTCAGCAAGTAAAGAGATGAATAGCAGAATCTTAAGGTACCATAAGAAACTGATGTATTCTTATTTCAATAATAAAGAGATTACAAAGTTATATACACATACTAGGAATGTAGTTTAGTAAGGGAAAAACTACAAAGATGTTAGGCTTAATCTACTGAGTAATTGAGGTAGATAATATACAGCTCATTACAGCTAACAAGTAATTTCTGGAACAGAAACACTAAAAACAAACAAATACAAATGATTCCTCCTATGGTTTATGCTACAATCAGTTTAGCTCGTTTTATGAAGAAAATGAATGATTCCTTCCATTCCAAATGCTATATTGTTGAAAATAGAAATCGTTTAAACGAATTCTTTCAAAAAAATTCATCCCAATTTATATATTTCAAATTTAAGTTTTCAAATGGAGAGTAAAGTTTGCAATAATACCTGCAATTTCATCCAGGAAAAGAAGTCTCTAGCTTCCCTCCAGCTTTTCTGTTCCTTCAAAACAACACACATCTCTTTAAAACTCAATTTTCCAACAAATCCACTCATCGCCAATCTCACATCTCTTTCTTCAGTTCTGACCCTAGCCATCCCCCTCATAGTCTTGATGGCCGCAATTACATGTTTGCCATGAATCTGACCATTTCTGTCGTCTTCCAAGTACTGAATCATTTGCTCTGGAGTTCTTTTAATCCACTTGGGAGTCTGAGCTTGAGGGCCCTGATGTTTTCGCAGCAAACTCAGATACTGAGCTTTGGCTTTGATTATGCGCCTGGCGTTGTCGTCGGAGAGTTGCTTCTTTGGGTGCTTGGATTTTGGTTTGGGTTTGTGCAAGTTGCCATCGCTTAAGGACCATGGGTCTGGATGAATTGAGGATTTTATGAAAAATCTTATTGGTTTAGGTGGTTTTGAGTATTTTGGTTTTGGTTTTTGAATTGGAATTGCAGTTGAAGAGAGGAAAAGAGACTGGAGAACCACAGACTCCATTTCTCTCCTTTTTCTTCTTTCACTTGCTCAAATGGATAGAAAGAAGCAGAAAATGGGAAAAAGTGCTGTAGAGAAATACTATTTGCTAACCCAAATATCCAAACAGCGCATTAACGAAAAAAACTATAAAACACCTTAGTTAAACAACAATTTCAAAAATCTCAAATGACGTACAATATCTTCAATTTTGTTTACTGTATTATTCATGATGTTTGAAAACAAAAGTGGTATGCGGAGACTTGCGTTTTATAATGTTTTTATACTTGGCATAAAAATGGTACAAAGAGCGCGTCTTTGTAGCATTGTTGCGCTTTTTATCGCAAGTACAAATACGAAATTGGAATAAAGCATGCTATACTCGTTTGCGGAGAATCCTAGTAAGTAGGGGTTTAAAACAGTATAAGCAAACACGCATGTCTCGCATGTGCTTTCAGGGGCGGAGGGACGGTGGGCTACGGTTGGGATAGTGCCCTACTTAACACTGGAAAACGGTTGTTTTTAGTACGATGAAAATAAGGTATATAAATAATAAGTGAAATAAATGAACACAGAAAGCTGGTGCCCCAGCGGCTTTAACAGGGTAGAGGAATCAGCTCTTTCATTTTCAACTTAGTTTTTTACTAATTTATTGAATTATTTTTTAATCTAATACATTTGTTTGTCTCATAAATTTAGATATTAAATTTTATCAATGTCAACTTGCAATTTTTCTCTATTTTTTTGCAAGTCCAATACTATGGTCAGCGTCCTATTATCATCCGAATAATATTGTGTTCTCAATGCTCGGTTTCATGATACGCCATTATGTGCTTTATTCCGCTTTTATAATGCATGCATAAGATGCGTAGTGTGTCCTTGCAGAGAATCTTCGCATGCGATGTATAAAAGGGATAAAGTCGTATAAAGCACACGTCTTCTAAGCTTTTTGGCACCACTTTTGTTCATGTAGTAAAAAGATATATACAAGTGAAAATATATTTTTGTTAAATGTATACGAGCATGAATATTGTTTTAAGATAAAAATAAAACAAGCAAAATATTTCTGGGCTTATGTCAAAATTTTAACAATTTAATTTGAAGATTAAAATTCAAAATAACTAGTGAAGAGAATACCTGTTATGAGGTACATATTTATAAATTTGAAACTTAAAAAATGAAATAGATTTTATATTTCACCTTGGAAGTTATTTGTGAGAGAAAAAAAAGCTACTGTCTAAAATCACCGGTATAATTTCATCCAGTTAACCTATGTGCAAATAGAGCCTGAAATTTTGTGTAATCTCAATCTTTTAGTTCATAACTGATATCAAGGCTCATTAAAGTTTCAATGCCCATTAGAAGACTCAAAAACTACATGGGCTAAACAAAGGAATGCCTCGGCACCACTACGCGCCGACACCATATCAGCATAACATCACGACGAGGTATAGCATCACAAATTAAATAACCTTCGGCGTTACCCACCGCGCCCATGCCGAGACATCATCCTTAGAACCCATGCCAACTCTGACATTTCTCTCTCGTCTGCCACATTAAATGCATTACTGACTGGCAGAGATGAATCATTTAACGCTCCGACGGCGGACAAAACCCCTAAGCGGCTTGCCACACGTGTACCTCTTATAGATGGGTCCCACATATCATCATTACACAATCCTATAAATAGCAAGTCTCCAATTGTAGAGGTAAGTATGATCATTCTAAGAATTCACTAAGACCCCTTTTCCCTGACCACTAACAAGATCTTCGGAGGGTCTTCGTCGGAAACACTTCCGGCCGAAGACTTGTTTTGCAGGACCCTTGAAGACTCATCGGCGGGAAGATCGCTTTTGAAGAACATCAGCATGTTTCAAAATTATGATATATGTTTAATGTTTTAAGATTTTTAATCCCCTCACACACATGTCAAAATCATACAAGAGGGAGCAAATGTCACCTCAATGGTCCAAGTTTATTTTAGAAACTCTCAAGCAACACATGTACTCTTAGTTCTCTTTAAAGGATTGGGGGTGTTGTTCGCACATGCTAAATAAAAACAATAATGGATGAAGTTAGTGGAATCGAGTAAATCTCATTCTTTTATTGCATTTTAAAGTAAAAAAATAATTTTTCTCATTTCTTCATATTCTATAGCTCAGTAACTTTGCTTAAAATTTACTCTAAAATAATCATTTTCCTCACTTTTATCCAAGAAATACAACACAATAAAACGGAATAAAAGTTCATTTTCTTTTACTAACGTTTGTAAGTACAAGAAAATTATTATTATAAACTATTTGTTTCGGATTCATCACATTAATTCTTATCTATTACAATACTTTTCATGGAATAATTATTGTTAACAGAAGATGATGTTACCCCCTCGAAA
>CATIWQ010028924.1:0-12031 GCA_949673415.1 Euphorbia schlechtendalii
GTTGATCTTCGTTAGCCATCCTTCTTCTTTGTCTCTTATTTTTCCATTTTCTTCTCCTACCAAATCATTCTATTTCTGATTCGAAAGACGCTAAACTTTCTCCCAAACTACGTGTACTTGGCATGCACACGGTAGAAAGAAAACTCAATGAATAAGCAAGAAAAATATGTTAATAACAAAATATAAATACTTAAAACCAAAAACAAAAATAAATCTGATTGACATATAATATAAATATAATTACCCATTCTCCGGCAATTTGATCTCTAGAACACACTTGCCTTCCCCGATAACGGCGCCAAAAACTTGATCTCAAGGTTTTGACTTTACTAATTTAGAGGGCTTATATTCGGTGATGAAGCCAAAAACCTTGTTCCCCACTTTTCTACTAATAAGATAAAAGTTCAAAATACGAACAGGTGTTGTCAATACCGCTTATCAAAATAGAAAAATGGTGACCACTGCAAGTATACAGTTTCAATGTAGTTTTAAAGTATCGATCCCACTGGGAAGGGATTCGGTTCTAAAGACCAATTAGAGTTACGGGGTAAACGAAAATAGGTAATTTGATTAGAGGGTTTGGATGATAGACGAATGAATAGATAGATGTAAGAACAGACTAGAAAAGATGTAAAATATAAAGATATTCCCTAAGAACAAGTTTAACAGAGAAAAACATGCAAAATCATCAAGATTATTTCGTACACTAAATAACTTCAACAAATACGATTCTAGACACTCTAATATTCAATAATTCACCGTAGAGCAACACATGAGATGACTTTTCTAAATCTAGAGTAAACGAATTATGAAACTTATAAGAACTTGGATAACAATATTACTATGCTTAGTACGGGTCGCTCTCACATAGCCATATTTAGCAAGTTACCACTCCAAAAATGTTGGCTCACTAAATTACTTTATAATCACAAATCCAGTGATTATACATAATCTTGTTAACCTCGAAATCACTCTTAAAGTTAACTCGAAAGCATAGAACTTAATTAATATAAGACACGTAAGATGAAATACTCATTATGACACATAGACATATCATAAACTTCGAAATAGAAAGTATAAGCAGAAAACAAAGTAAAGTTGTAAGGTATGCAAGTGAAAGTTAAAGTTGATCAAACCATATCCACTCTTTAATGGGAGTCGTCGATTCCCGCTATTCCTATGTCTACTTTGAATTCAGTCTCGACTCGTACAGAACCTCCACTAGGATGCTATTCTTTGTGAATATCAAACAATAGAATGTTGAAGAACGAAAACTTTTATTGATAAGTGCTTTACAATTACACTCATACAACAAATGCTCGAATCTGTGTAGAAATATAGTGATCAAAATAAGAATCGAATCACTTATACATTTTTCTTGCTAAGACTTTGAACGTAGAGAAATCTAGATATTTTCACTCTCCATCTATACATACACGCTGCTATACATTGCCCACACCATGCATGTCCCACGAAATTGGTTGATTGAATCCTCTATTTATAGAGTGTGAAAGGCTGCGTCTATCCAAACAAAGAGTCGTGTCCATTGGCGAAGAGTTGCATCACTTCATTGTGATTGGATGTAAAGTCTTATCTTTATCCACAATGGATAGGCACCTTGTCATGATTGATTGACTTCCAAAAGGTATCTTTTCATTTGGTAGTTGATGGTGGTTGGTGGTGGTTTATCTTTTTTATCAGGCAGTTATTAGTTGAAAAGAGTTTATCAATAACTATCACAAGTCGCGACCGCAAATCACATGTCGCGATGGTGAGTAATGGTTGACAACTTTCTGTTTTGAAGAATAACAAGTCGCGACCAATGGGTGTCATGACCGTGAATTGCGTTTTTCTTCAAAATTCTTCTTGTAACTTTACCGATCTTCGACAGCTTCGATTCTAAGCCAAATCCTTGTGTTCCACGGATCTTTTTGCACATTTTTCACTCTTTTTCCATAGAATTCCATCTTTGATCATTTTACTCCCAAGATTTACCTAGTTACTGCAAATTGCATCAAAAACAACTACATACCACGTGAAATCTTTTATATGAAGTATAAAATGACTCAAAACCATATTAATTTATGATTGAAAATGTCATGATAATAAGTGCAATTATACACTTATTAGCATGTGGAAAAGTAACGACTAAAGAAAATCCGATAACAATATATAAAGACAATGCTACTTGTATTGCTCAATTAAAGGAATGATACATTAAAGGAGACAAAATAAAGCATATTTCACCAAAATTTTTCTTCACTCACGATCTTGAAAAGAATTATAAAATTTGTATTCAACAAATCCGCTCACAATTTAGCAGATTGATTTACCAAGGCTTTACCTTACTCAACTTTCAAGAAACTGATTTATAGCATCGGAATGTGTCGTCTTAAGGATCTTTAGTCAACTTGCGAATAGGGGGAGTAAACACTGTACTCTTTTTCCCTTAACTAAGGTTTTTGTCCCACTGGGTTTTTCCTTGGTAAGGTTTTTAATAAGGTAGTGTCTCATTCGCAATAATACACATCAAAGGGGAGTTTTAAATAATTTGTTATATAATTGATGTGTATTATTATTAGACATTTACAAAATCTCATTAATATTTTAAGCTCACGTTAGACAACCACACTTAATGTCATTAATGTGTAGGTTCATTATATTTAATGTTTAGTCTTCCTTTTCTTACTATAAATATGTAAGAAGTTTATTCATCAAATACACCATCAAAATATTACACAACTTTCATTTCTTCAAATTCTCTATTTCTTTGTTATTATAATTTCCATTTTGTAGTTATAATTTCCTTTTATTAGTATTTCATTACTAATACATTTCCAACTGTTGTTATTGTGATATTTTTTTATTTTAAAATGTAGCTAATGGTCGTGGTACACTGGTACCCATACAATTAGAACTCTAAATATGGAAGTAAAACAAATATTCAAAAGTAGAACATTTCTATTTTTGAGCAACCTAAGACTTAAACCCAAAATCTCATTTTGTAGCAAAAGAGAGGTAAACATGAGCATGAGCCGAGCTAGGCGTGGTTGGACTTAGTAAAAATTTAGCAACCCAAGTTTGGTTCAACTTATAAAAATAATGATTGGATTAGTGTCGGGTCTCTATGAATGATCAAAATCAAAACTTAATCCATTAGACCTGCTGGTTAACGAAAAATTTAAACATTTAATCATTCATTATCTGAATTTTTTTTTTTTTAAAAAACAAATTATATTGTGTATTCGGTTTCAGTGCATTGCAGATTGTGTAATCTTCGTTATTGAAAAATTAGCATGATTATACTAAATTATAAGCAGATACCAAGCTGTCAAATGTAGAAAAAAATACATTTCTTCACTTTACTTTCTCCTAGTTTCCATTAGTTTTATTGATTTATATTATACATAATGAAAATCTAAGTATATTAAATATTCTAATTAATGTTATATCAAGTCTGGTTTGGTTTTCATAATAAAACAAAACTTATCCCATGTATTAGTTAGGTAGAGAGAAAGAATCATTGTTTGGTGTAATGTACTACTAGTATTGTTTTAAAAATTGAGATAACAACATCACCACGATTATAGGTAGTCAGACGGTTTTAACCGATTGATCGATTTAGATGGGGTTAGATGGAACTAAGCAGGATTTCGTGTTTTATAAATCGATTAAGGTAATTTTCTAAACAAACCTAAACAAAATATCTCGTAACATTGCAAAATTTTAACTAATTTATATTAAAAAATATTAATAATTGAAAAATGCAAATCCATATTTTAAAAAACACCGAACAGTGATGAAGTAGAAATGTTGGGACGCGTAGAATATGACCACGTTTTAATTAGACGGTTCAGATCTTTCTCAGAAGAAGCAATGACCCAATATATATCACTTTAAAAAAATCCGACGTGGCAAACTGGCTGTTGTTTTAGCCCACTATATAAACGGCAATCACCCACGCTTCTTATATACGAGTTAAAAAAAATTCTCAAAGCAAAGCATCAAACTGAGCTTCTCTGTCTTTTTCATTTTCTCTTTGAAGCATTTTATCAAACACCTTGTATGGATCCCCATCTTTCCCTTCAAAACTTCTCCGACGACGTCCATTTCTACAGCTGGCCGGAAAATAAGCTCCTCAATTTCCTCCCTGAAGATCTCGACTGCAGGTATCTTACTTTGGTTCTTCTTAATTTTGCTAGATCGGATTTTGGATCTGAATTTTGAATATACAGTTGGGGCGTGGAAGATGCGCTTGCTTACTACGATTCGAGTTCGCCGGACGGTGCTGCTTCGGCGGCGGCGTCTAAGAACATTGTTTCCGAGAGGAATCGGAGGAGGAAGCTGAATGAAAGGCTGTTTGCTCTTAGAGCTGTGGTCCCCAATATTAGCAAGGTGAATTTCTTAATTGAATATTATACCTAATTTAATAATAGTTGCATCATTTGAATGGGACAACAAGTACACCTGTTTAATTTATTATTGCATTTCTAATAATTAATGGTGAGATTAGTAAAGGAATTGTATGAATTGGACAGATGGACAAGGCTTCAATAATTAAAGATGCAATCGATTATATACAAGAATTGCAAGAGCAACAAAGAAGAATTGAAGCAGAGATAGTTGAGCTTGAATCAGGGAAATTGAGGAATAATGATGATTTTGATCAGGATTGCCTTCCTGTCTTGCTTAGATCCAAGAAAAAGAAAACAGATTTTCATTCTCTTGTCTCTGCAACTTTTCCACTCCAACTTCTCGAGGTAACTTTTCTGTCCGTTTAATTCGCGGAATAGAAAGGAATATAACGGGATGGAATAAAAATTCCTCATAGAATTTAAGGTCGACTAGAGAATTTCTATTTAAAACGTTGTGTTATGATAGATGCAATCATCTAATGATGTTATGCTATAAATTATTCAATAACGGTGCAGAAAGCCAAATTAGTTGTTTCGACCTAGTTTTATATTTTTGAACTTGTTATTAAGCTATAAGAGTTAATATATTTGACACTTAAAATTTATAAAGCTATTGTCATGGTATTTGACACCAACAAGAATCAGGGTTGGCATAGTGTAGCTCATTAGTACGACCGTCTAGACCTACGGTCAAAAGAAATCTAAGAATTTTTAATCAAATGTGAGTGAATATAGATTATTGACTTATAATTAAAGTTTTAAAATGGTATCTTTTATTTAATATTTATTGAAATATATTTAAGTTTTCGGTTAAATTTATTTTTATCAAAGATAACTTTTTTTCCATTAGAATGTTAGTACTAAATAAGTGTTTCTTACCAATAAAATTGATTTTGCCATGACTGGAATGTGCAGCTAAGAGTGGATTACATGGGGACGAAGATAGTGTTGGTGAGGTTGACATGCAGCAAAAGAACAGACACAATGCTAAAACTATGTCAAGTGTTTGAATCTCTGAATCTGAAAATCATCACAACAAATATTTCTACAGTCTCGGATCGGCTTTTAATGACTCTTTTCGTTGAGGTAATTCATTCTTTTACTCTCTTTTTTTATTATTTACATGGGAAATCTTTTGAAAATTCAGGAATCATTAGTTCAGTAGTACTATATGATGCTTTGATCGTCTTATTTTTAATAATTCTAATATGTGGCATTAAACTAGACCATCATTCTCTCCTCTTGTATATGGATGTTTTTTTTTAACTTTATTCAGAAAACTATATATTTACATGTTTTAGATATAAACTTCAAAGCCAAGACTATACCAAGATTAATTGATTTCATAAGTTACAAGGGAAATTTTTATAATTATATTCATTTTTCACAATTCTTTTCATTTGCTTAGTTGATACACCTTTGCTTTAAGAAATGAGTTGTTGTGAATTCAATATCAATTGTCTTCAATAAATTTATAATTTTAAGAAAAGAAACATGGATAGGTAGCATTGATTTTTTTTAATTACAAAGAAACATGGCAATTTAGAGGAGTGTATGCTTATAAAAATAGGACCAAGAGTTATATAGTGTTGAATTTTTTTTAATACAAATTGATAATCTATACATACTCATTCTCTAACATTTGTTGCCATATGGTGTAGGGTCTCAATTTTTTTTACTAAATAAGTAATTATAAATTAAAATATCTTTTTTATTTAAAATAAGTAAAAGAAACCGAAAGTATGAGAATAAATACACTAACACTAGGTGGATTGAGGGAAAATTTTAGAATATTCTCTGAAAATACATGGGGATTAGGGTCTTTGCTTGGATTTTAGACATGTAAAAAAAGTAATTGCACTTACATTTCAATGACAAATAAAAATTTTCGCCACATTCCATTTCGGAAAAAAATCCGTAATTACCCCAATCAAAAGGAAATTTACACAAATTTGGATTTTAATACTTTTTTAAAACCAAAAAAAGCGAAAGAAAACATAGAATAGTAGATATTGTTAGAAAATGATATCTAGCAAGTACTTGAGTAAATGAACATAAACATTAAATATTGGAAAAAGACTCCCCACAAAAATGATTGTTTATCTGCAATTTGATAGGTGCAAAATGAAATATGCAAGTAGTTTAGAATTTAAATTTTGTTCACATGTAGTAGACTTGATTAGAAGACTGTTAAAGTAACTAACAATCCTTTAGACTAGACCTTATTGACTAACTATTTAAATTCAAAGCAACAAATATAGAATTCCCATTCATCTTTCCTAACTTTAGTTCCTCTGTTTCATAACAAGTAGTAAAAACAGTAAAATACCAGTATTTATAATTAAATTTGTTTTTTTATCCGCAAACTAGAAACAAAGGAACAGGGTTGTAAACTATCCCATGTAAGTTTTGACTTGATTTACTATTTACAAAATTTTTTAACAAATTGAACAAATCTTGAAGCTCAATTTGAGTTCAAACTTAGTTCCAAGCTTCACTCATTGAGCAATTCGTTTGTTCATGAGTTGCTCGTTAAAAAACTATTTGTTGTTTAAACAACTCTTTTATTTGTTTGTGATTAAACTGATTTATTTTATTCACAAACAATATTTATAATGTTAAATTCTATAAATAAAATAAATTAAACTTCGTTGTACTCTAAATAGCATCAAATTTATCACATTAAGTTTATATACTTAGTATATTTTTTAAGCATTACATAATAGTTAAAAAACATCTCCAAATCAAAAAATTATGAATTGAATGATTTAAAATGATAAATATTACAAGTTTACGTACATAAAATCTTTTAGTCATTATTAAAAATTTTGTTTTTAATATGTAAGAATATAATTGAGCTTTCGCGGACTAATTTTATTTTGCTCAAACTTGGTTCATTTACGGACACAATCTAACGATTGTTCACAAACAACTCATTACTAATTAAAATAAACCAAATTTATATCGAGTCAAACACCAAGTTTCCCATGTGCAACACAATTTTTAGCCTATATTCACTGGAAATAGGCATTACTTGTTGCAAAACGAGAACATAGTAGATAAATTAATTTTTTTTATTGCATTTATATATTATACTCTATATATAATTCGAATTTGAAATTTTTAAAAATCACAAATTTAATTTTAACTACTAAGTTAAAACATTCGCTAGCATAACTTATTGTAGAGCAACAACACCACAACTACCAAATAAACTCGTAGAAAAAGAAACAATAAATAATACTTAAAATGGCTTAAAGTAAAGGATCCATGAAAATCGGGAAATAAAACAATATAGTGCAAGACCACTTTTGTTAAAGTGTAATTTGATCTTATAGTGAAATCCAGGGTGTCCGAATAAAATCATTCTAAAAAGAAAAAAAAAACCTGTCAACACGACCCTTTTCCCAAGTTCGCACTTTGTACCGTTGTGAGATCTGAGCATAATAGAATAGAAATGGAACAAAATTAGACTTCCTTCCCAAATGTTTATTTTATTTCTTCTTATAGTTGCGAGACATAAATTAGTATCGTTATTGTTCAGTAAAAAATGTTGAGATAAATTAAATTTTCCGCATTGTTTTAATATAATCCAACTGGACCCATAGAAATTTTTAGAAAATAAAATTTAATGCAAAAAAATTTAATTGTATCAATTGTGTCAAATTTCTATGTCAAATAAAAAAATTGACTTTATCATTCACACTTTCCAGTTTTAAATCCATGGTCTTGTTTGAAGTTTTCAGCGATCATAGCGATATATAAATCATTTCGTATGTAATTACGTGTCTAATTTATTTAGTTTTATCTGTAAATAAAAGTATTTTATATAAATAGGTGCTGAAATTTGAAGACAAATGACACATAAATTAGTTAATTAATATGAGTAATTTCACTTTTCATGCTTACAACTACATGTAATTTATGCATCTAATTTTGCTTTAAGAACTTGACTTAAACCTGCAAATTTATCAATGGTTTTACAATTGCTTCTTTTGGCTTATGAACTTAATAGTGAAATAATATTGGTATAATATTGCAAATAAATTGCTGAAAAAGAAAGTTAATATATCACTGTCAATGGTCAATGTTGATGCAATAAACATGTTTAAAATTTATTATTCATGTTTCCAATATTTGTTTATTAAGACTTAATGACAAATTTTTGGTAGAAACGTCAAAACCCTCGGATCTATACTCAATTATAGAAATGTATTTTTTATTTGTATATATTATTTTCTAATTCTAATCTTATTAGTATAAACTTGGGAAATATATTTTTTTTATAATTTAATAATCTTAGAGATAGTTGAGGTTCATACCCGAATTCACCCATAACTTTTAAGCTCTAATTTCAATTCATCTATTAATATCAATTAATTGAGAAATATTTTTTTTACATTAGATCCTATTTCTTTTTTTTTTAATAGTAATTTTAAAAAATGTCGTTTTCATTATGTTTTATTTTATTTTATTATTTTATCATCTTCTGATCCTTTTCAATTCTCGAGCATTATTGAAAAGAGAAAAATTAGTTTTTAAGTTCGCCATATTATTAGGTTTTTTTATTTTATTGTTTTTATGAAATTTTTTGTGTTTCTTTACATATCCCAATTAAGCAAAAAGTTAATTTCTTTCAAGGAAGAGTAAAGCAATGAATTGCCCATTAGTCCTATCTTCAGGGACAATGATGGGTACAATTTATTAGCGACAATAATAAAATATTTTGACTTCCACCGTGTTGTCTTCAACTACAATATAATTAAATTTAGTTCAGTTAAGTTCAATTTGATTAAGTTAAGTTTAGTTTAGTTAATTTAAGTTCAGCTATGTGTAGTTATAAATTTATATTGAAATAAGTTAAGTGTAGTTCAGTTAAGTTGAGTTCAGTTAAGTTGAGTTCTGTTCAGTTAAATACAGTTCAGTTTTCAGAAATAGAAGAGAACATGACCTTAACAATTCCATTTATTTATTGAAAAATGTTTGAGAATTTTTTCCATGTGGGTGATTAAATATTTCTTAAAAGGAGAAAAGGAAAATATGAATATAATTCATTATTTATATTATTAACTGATTACCATTTATTTTCCTTATATTTTGTTTATATAAAATAAATGATATATAATTAATACTTCAACTTGAACACCGATTTAAGGTTGCTCAAACATTTTTAAGTAGCTCTCGTACACGAATAATTGAATATAAGGCCTAACTTATTTTAAGCATACGTTAACATCCAAATCTTAATATTATTTTTCATACAGCATTAATAATTGACCTCTAATAAATGATTGCTAAACGACAGGATTCCCAAAATGTATGGAATATTGTGTTTATTTAAAAAATTAAATTTGTAAATATATTAAATAGAAAGAAAAACAATATCTCACATCAAGTTGACTTGAACCTGAAATATTTAGGCAAGTTCAATTTTAACTTATAGACTAAGACATTAACAACATTAAAACATTCTTTCATTATTTGTTTTTGTAATAAAAAAAGTTTAACAAATGCGAATGGAGGTCCTCTAAAATCCCTTTCTCAAAATAATGTTAGATTCCATAAACTTTGATTAACAATAGTTTGTTGCCCATAATCTTTTTTTATTATTTTAATACATTAATATCTCTAGGATTTGTGGTTCTAGATTGAACAACAATGCTTCATTTTCACTTTTAATTGTATAATATGCTATCTATTTGAGAGACATTATATAATATGTGTTAATTATTTCCTCCAGGGCTTTTTAATTTTCTATTTAGTATTTTTATTTTAATTTTTTATTTGTATCAATGAATCTTTCAGTAATTTTATTTTTAATTTAACCTACATTATTATGAGAGATATCAAACATGTATGAAGTTATAAGTTGGTATCTAAAAAAGAAAGATAACATATAGAAGATAAATTGATCAATTTGTCAATGCAATAAATTTTTTATTAGTTTTGATGAATGTTAAATATGCAATTAAAAAGGAATTACCGAGTTCTTCATTGTTATGTTAAATGGTTAATTATTATATACTTAAACATTTATTAAAAAAATATTTTCATGAAATTGTATTCTAATTTATATTGTGCATCTCCTTTTACAGGCAGCAGAAGAAGAAAAAGATCATTTGAAGATAAAAATTCAAACAGCTATTGCAGCTGTCAATGATCCTCAAAGTCCTATGAGCACTTAACTTTGAAATTATCATTAGTTTAAAAATGTTAATCGTTGTCTTACTTATTTTCATTAATGTTATTTGAAAAATAGTAAAAATTAATGTGTAATACTACTTCAGTATAATAATGATATAAGATGTTTTTCATGGTTATCTTTTATAACAAAGTAATAATTAATTTACCATATTCATTGGATCAAAGTCAAACAATTTATCCATAAGTAAAATAACGATGGAAAATCCAAAATTTAATAGAGAGTATCGTTATTAATTTAAATTTTCCATAAATCTTGTGCATTATTTTAGGTTTTACAACAAGATTCGAAAAGTTTTTTTTATCAAAAAATCAACCTGTAAAATTTATCATCTTTAAAGAAAAACATTTGTAATTCAGTATTGTAGGAAATGCTCGATCTGCCCATCAATTTAGTTATTTGATTTAAATTGAAAAGTCATAGAACTTGCAAATAATTAAGAATTTAGGGACTCATTTGTAATTTTTCCATTTTCAATTCCTATGTAAGGAACCCACGTGTATAACTGAAATTAGATTTCCAATTTTCAAGTTTTTTTCATTTCAAATGTTCTCATCTCACAATGAAAAATATCACATATTGATCGTTATCGATCTTCGAAGCTGCAAAACTCATAGAAACATGTTTATTCCCTAATACACCGTGAGATATATTTGATTGATATTCGATGTGACGTTCTTCGATCTTGGATATAAGAAAAAAGGTTAGTATTCGAGTCAATTTCTATCATGAGCGGGGTTATTTTTCGATGATTCCATGATTACATGTTTTTACTCATTTTGAAAATTCTGAGAATTCGTTCTCTAAAATTTGATTACGTGTTTTCAGGAATTACAATAATAAAATGTGAGAATGGAAGGAAAATTCGTTGTTTGGAGCTTTTTTGGTACATATTGATGTTCTGGCCATGATTCCATTATTTTTCTATAATTTTAGTAATTACAAATGTTCGGAATCAGACTGAGTTCGTATTTGGCTGGAAATTGCGAGTTTACACCAAAAAAAATTTCGATTTACACATTTTTTTGTGTAAATGTTAAAAATATGTTCATTTGTTTTGTAAAATGGAGCACGTCCAAGGACTTGCAACTCAAAAACAAGTTGAATTATCAAAGTTCGACAACCAAAATCCTTCGAGAAGGTGGCTTGTGACATGCATGTGCTGCAAGTGGTGGCATATTGTCGGCAACGTCCCTGACATGTAGAGAGTAGGTCGGGCCACGTGGCACAACCATAATGTGCCACATGGCCCATGGGATAGATCCATAATCGCTAACACGCGGCGTAATGTGATTGCGTCACGTGTCACAATCGTTTTGCACCACGTGTTAGTCAGTTAACCGTATTTGGTTGACCGACAAATGAAATACTACCATGTTGACTGCCATGTGTCACCCATCCGAAGGTTCAATTT
>CATIWQ010028938.1:0-58542 GCA_949673415.1 Euphorbia schlechtendalii
AATTCGATGATCTTTCAGTCCATATAACAGAACATGACCTTTCGGTTCATGTAAAACAGAACATGATTTGCAATATTTTGGAAGGTATGTCATAACTTTTCTTCTTTCAATTCATTCGATCATTGTGCATGTACATATATCATATAGAATCATATTTTATTCACAAATTTCATAGATGTATTTCATATATTAATTTCATCAAATATATAACTCAATCCATTTCATCAAAATAGTTCATCAATGCTTATACACATATACACAATTCACAATAACTGAATTTATCGTATCACACATATTCAAATACAACATATCATGAATTCATACCAAGTATATTCAATTACCAAATATCATCAATTCATATCACTTTCAAAATCACACATCAAAGCAATCAACACATAATTCACCAATACATATAAACACATACAAATTCACAATTCACAATAAATAAAGTATCATATCACACATATTCAAATATCACATATCCGAAATTCATTTGCAAATGATTACCACATTCAATATCAACTTTAAAATTACACATCAATACACAATGAACACATTTCACTTGCAAATTCAATGTCAAGTTCATTTCATATTTATACTCACAAATTAACCAAGCTAATTCCCTCGGAAGTGACTTGAACCTTCCTCTAGCGCACTTTCAATATTCTGAGCTCCTATGAACAAATACAAACTTATATCATATTCTTATACCATGGATAGTTTCTTTTTTCTTAATAATTATCCTACAATTAGAACTTTATACTCTCATGACCTTACTAACTTCTAAAATCCATATCTCTCAAAATACTGATCCAAATACTCTAATTTCAATTTCATTTAACTCTTAACTCATAATTTTATAACATATAAAAATTTCAGAATCTTCCAACATATGTACAATTTATAGTGTATTTTTACTTTCACACTCTAAATCAGTTTTTCCCTGCAAAATTCAGAACTGATCTTCTAATGACCTTAACCAACTTAAAAACTCATAACTTTCAAAATACTAATCCAAAGACCTAAAACTAAAGCCATTCTCTTTTTAAGACACATAGGTATAACATACTAAAATCTCATAATTATCCAATCAATATACTAGTTTCGGTGAATCAATCTTTCACACCCTACATCTGTCCCCTTTCACCTGAGCAACTCTTAGTAAAACAACCATAAATTTTTGTACAAAGCTTAGATTGAACTCATTCTTTTTATCAAATAAACTAGACAAATGAGGAAACAACATATCAAACTTTCAAAATTTTACAATTAGTATAAAATCGCACCATTAGTTTGAATACTAATCTTCTTTTGTGACTATTCCGCTCTGGACAGTTTGAATTCAATCAATTATAGAACAAAATCCACTTATTGAAAAATCCCCAAATTTTACACCAAGAACCCTAACATACAGAGCTAAAACTCTTCTTTGTATCATAACTCTGAATTCTATCTCTAACCCTATGAAAATCACCCTACAAAATCGAAAACATACTTGATTCTTTCTCTTCTTACTTTTTCTTCCTCCTCTCTTTCTCTTTTCTAAGGGCAGCGTTTTCTTTTCATTTTTCTGAGTTTGGGATGAATGAATTCAGAATTCATTCTTATCTTATTCTGTTTATACAAAGAAAAATGACCACTTTGCTCCTCCTTTATATTATTAAGTATAAATACAAATATATATAACTATACTATATTATACTCATACTTATTCCATACTAATTCTAATAAACAACAACTCCAAAATAATAGTAAAATATTTTAACTAACTATAATTATTTTTCCTCTAAATAAAATCCCGTAATTATCTCTTTACATATTCAATTTCGCATTTTATATAACTTAAACTAATATGTCAAAAACAATATATGATATATAATTATACCATATAATTAATTTCATGACATATAACATATGTATCTAAATGCAATTATAACATATAACATATGGGATGTTACACGGGTTATTCGTGGGTGGGGCCTACGTAGTTGCCCAACGAGCAAAAATTGCTCACGTACCACTAACGTATGCTGGCACTAGGCTAGTACGTGCTAGCAGGGAGTAGGCCTGCTAGTAACCTACAAGTTGGGCTTATAGGGCAAGGCAAGCACAGCCTGCATATGCGGGCTGTGGGCAGGTCAACACATGAATCCTAAGGATCCGCGCGGATAAGCCACATGTGGGAAAGGGTTTTCCCTATCCCACATTGGAAAACAAGGGGAAATTTCAGCTCCCCTTCTCCCTATAAATAGTTGTCCCTATTCTCCTTTTCAAATCAATTCTGTTCAGCCTTTCCTTCTGAATTCGACATCTTTTCTTCGCGAGATTTTGCGAGATCCTCCATGAGTTTCTCCAACGTCGCAAGAATTCTTTTGAAGGCTCATTTAATTTTGAAAAGAACCTTCTTAGTTAATATTTTCGAGTTGGTCTTCGAGCGATCTAGCAATTGCTTTCTACCAAGGGTTCTTCCTCAAATGGAAGTTTTGGTCTGTGAAGATCTATGTGGATCAATCATAGAGGTTGTCCTAGATTGGAGGCTAGTGTTATGGGAGTAGTGTTCTAAGGGAGCGCCGCACCAAAGGAAGGTACGCATCAACTAGTAATGCTCTTAACTTAGATGGTATGTTTCTTTTATAAGTTTTATAAACCTATATGTATCTATGGAATGTTTTAACTTAGATTATATCAATCATAGTATGCTTAGGAGATCCTTTAGGTTTAATTTTAATTTTTAAAATTCCACCTTGCAAGTTTGCATGTTCAATTACTGTCTTAATTAACCAGCAATGTGTTGAGACTCCACAACAAAATGGTATATTGAAAAAAAAACCATCAACATATTTTAAATGTTTTTAGATGCTTGAAAAATCAAAGTAATTTACCTATTATTTCTTTGCCATACTTCATAGGACATGTTGTTTTTATTATAAATAGAATTCCCACTCCATTATTGATATAACAAAATCCATTTGAAAAATTGTATGGTAAACTACCTTACTATAATGAATTCAGAAATTTTGGTTATCTTGTATATGCAAGTACTTTATTGCAGGGAAGAAAAGAGTTTGATGACAGGGCTGAAAAGGGAGTCTTTATTAGTTTTGAAAAACGTATGAAAGGGTATAAAGTATATAGTTTATCTTCTCATAAAATTGTTGTATCAAGGAATGCAAAATTTTTTTAGGATATCTATAACTATGATACTTATATTTCTAAAATTGAGAAAGAAGAAACAGATGACAATTACTTAGAGAAAGATGAGACAGAAATAAGGCAATCAATAGGCAAAACCAAAAGGATACACAAGCAGCCCGATTACTTGAGGGATTATCATTGCTCCCTAATAAAAGCTAGAGAGGTTACAAAACTAGAAAAGGGTAAAAGTTATCCTTTATCAAAAGTTTTGTCATATGAAAAGTTATCTACTGCACATATAGGTTATTCATTATTTTTAGCTGCTAAAGCTAAACCTAAGTCATATGCTTTAGCTTAAAAAGAGAAATGTTGGCAGGATGCTACAAATGTTGAATTAGAAGCTCTAAAATTAAATGAAACATGGGATATAATTAGTCTACCTGAAAATAAAGAACCTATAGGATGTAAGTGGATTTATAAAATAAAAGAAAATCTGATGGAAGTATAGAGAGGTACAAAGCTAGGCTAGTAGCAAAAGGGTACACATAACAAGATGGCATAGATTACTTACAAACTTTATCTCCTATAGCAAAAATTACAACTATAAGATTTTTGCTTGCTTTAGCAGGTAAAAAAGGTTGGTTTTTAAAACAATTAGACATAAATAATGCATTTTTATATGGAAGTTTGGAAAGGAATTTTATATGAAATTGTCTCAAGGTGCATCTAGTGTTATTCCTATTGTTGTATGCAGGTTGCAAAAATCACTTTATGCTTTAAAATAAGCTAGCATGCAGTGAAATTCCACTTTAACATCATCATCTATCACTAAAGGATTCAACTAATCCATGGTAAATCCTTCCTTGTTTGTCAAGGAGGAAAGAGGTATTTATATAGTTCTTGTTATATATGTAGATGATGTTATATTAGCAAGTAATTCTGAATAAGAAATTCAAAATATAAAAGATTACTTACATGACTTTTTTAGTATTGAAAACTTGGGAAAATTAAAATGTATACTTGGTTTAGAAGTGGCTGGAATTGACAAAGGTATACATCTATATCAAAGAAAATATGCATTAGATTTACTTGCAGATTATGGATATCTAGATATTAACCCTATTAACACTCCAATTGAGGTAGACAAACAGGATCCAACAAAAACAAAGCAACTGGAGGATAATACTAGTTACAGAAACCTAGTGGGAAAACTGATGTACTTAACAAATAGTAGACCTGGTATTGCTTTTGCAGTTCAACAGTTATCACAAATCTTAGACAAGCCACATGAAGTTCATATGATAGCATCCTATAGAGTTCTCATATATCTTAAAAGGAGACTAGCAATGAATATTTTCTTTCCAGCAATAGTAAACACCAAAATAAGAGCTTACACTGATTCAGTTTGGGTAAATTGTTTAGACACAAGAAGGTCAATAACAAGATATTGTGTGTTTTTGGGGGAATCTCTCATATCATGGAAATCAAAGTAAGAAAATACAATATCAAGGAGTTCTTCACTAGAAAAATACAGGGTCATGGCCTCAACAACTACAGAGTTCCAATGGGTATTCTTATTATTAAAAGATCTTAACGTACAAAAAGAGAAACCTGCTTTGCTATTTTATGACAATATTTCATCAATACACATAGCCAAAAATCTTATGCTTCATGAGAGAATGAAACACTTAGACATAAATTGTCACTTTGTTAGGGAAAAATTGCAAGTAGGCATCATTCACTTGATGTCAGTTTCAACCAAAAATCAGCAGGCGGATATGTTGACCAAGGCTTTACACACTCCGGATTTTGACAGACAACTACAAAGATTAGGTCTCATAACAATTCAATTATGTCAGCTTGAGGGGGGATATTAAGTATATAAGTTGTAATTTACATGTTAGTTATATTTGTATTAGTTCAGAGGCTATTATGTAAATTTACAAAACTTAGAAATATAACCGTTAGAGGCGATTCTTAAAGGTATAAGAGGGGAAAAATCCCCAAATTCATGTATTTCGATTTTTCATCTTCACTATAATACAGAAGTCTCTCTTGTTCATCCAATTCGAGTTCTGTTAACATAAATGCATACTTAATTAAATATACAAAAATTTAATTATTATGAGTAAAATATAATAAAATTATTGAAAAATATAGCAAAATTACATCATTTTGAAATAATTGTAAATAACTATAAGGTCTGATTATAAAATACCTATAAGATGCGATTTTATTATATTAAAATAAGTTATAACACAAATTTAACTAAATACAAATATATATAATATAATTACATTAGTATAACATATTATAAATAAATTATAATAAAACTATAGCAAAAATATTTCAACTTTTTTTAACATTTAAAAATAACTATCATTACAAAATATTTCTTATTTAAACTTGGCCTCGGCCTACAACTCTTTTTTTTGTTCTTTTCCATTTTAGCCTAATGCATGTGTAACCCCCTCAAGTTATCACCATGCACCCTATGCCAACCACAACTTATAGAGGTGACACTTGACATCCTAATGCAGGCAAAAGTGAATAACATAATCCCCTCAAGCATACTTGCCCAGACTCGAAGCTTGAGAGTGCAGTGCACTCACGTTGATATTTTGTATGTGTCAAAAACGAAATGTCAATCCAATAGAATTTTGACACATGTCATGGAAAAGAATAAAAATTCTAAAAAATCCCTAAAATAATTCCATTTAATCCTTACTTAACCTTTCTTTTCAATTATACCATCTTCTCAAAGATTCATAAACACAAAATTCATAAACCATAACTCATTAAATACAATCCATTAACATAATCTCTTATACCTTAGACACAAAATATCTATAAACACAAAATCAATAAACCCTATATTTTGGATCAATTTCATCATTTTCTTACTTGACCACACCAATTTGCATATTACAGCTTGAGAATCAGAATCATCAAAATCAATTTTGTGCTCAAAATCATCCCAAAGTCTAACAAAATCACAAGTTCATACACAAATTTGATAATAATAGTTGAAACTTGTATGATTTATCAAAGAGACGAAGAATGCTTTAGTTAAAAAAATTGAAATGAATGCCTAGCAAGCATGAAACAAATAATAGTAACCCTACCTCCCTCAAATGTCCACTAATGGCAACGCCGGAAGCAAGAACCCTATCCTCCATGTGATTTGAATAAGTTGTGACTAGTGAGCAATCAATTAAGAACCATAGCTTGATGGAAACCCTATTTTGTCTAAGCTACCCCTTCCAATTATCACCTTTTTTCATGTGCAGTTTCTAGTATTTCATTGTAAGTGGAATGGTGTTGGTGCCAAAACCTGCTATAAAGTACTTTGTCAATTTATGTAATTGATGGATATAATGATTGAGGAGGTAATCGAGTTATTGATGGACATTTCATATATCATTTTTATCTTTTGTAATATTAATTATGTACGCATTTTTCCACATATTTAAGGTTTAACAGAAGCATATTAGAAAAATATATCCAACACAAAGAATTTTCACTTGCTTCATGTTGGCCCAGTGACAAGGTGCAATCAATGCAAGGTGCAAGGTGACTCTAGTGACTTTTTTATTGATTAGAAAAGAAAAATGCCATAAGGTTTACAATCTTACAAGCCATATACAAGTTTCTCTAAAACTACTAACAAATCAATAAACTCCAATATCGATCACTAAAACTAATAACAGAGATAATAAGAAATAAGCCAAGACAACATGCAAGCCAAAAACTATAGTGAATAACCAAAGAAATCAACATAGAACTTATCTCTCTTGCATCAAACTTTCACAAAGCCTTCCAGTAGATACACATTAACCTCTTCTCACATGCAAAACCATAGTTATCAATAACAGACCTTCTCAAAGCTCAGAAATAGCGAGAGATCAAGATTAGGTATAGGTTGTAGAGAGAAAGAAGAAGAGATGGAAGGTTTTTTCAAAGAGAGATATGAAGTAGAGAGAGAAATTATAGTTTATATACTTAGGATTAGGCTCAAACGGGGCTAAGGCTTGTTTAACTTGGGCTTTCCCAAATTTTAAGCTTTGACAAAGCTGATAAGCATTACTCTATAAGCCACAAATCTCCACCTTGGTTACAGCTTTCTCTACCAAAATCAATGAACAAGCCTCCAAGGAAGACCCCTTGCACAGGATGATAAATAAAAAGAGTTTAAACTTACAATAACACAGTTTTAAATTGAAATATGACCACTACATCACTTGCAGTTTCATCAAAGTTGCTTGAAACTTAGAACCAGAATCACATTTAGTCAAACTATCTACATATTAACATTAGTGCGAATCTTATTGATAGTGATAATACCAGCATTCACAACACCTCTAACAAAATGAAGTTTAATGTCTATATCTTTAATTCTTTCATGAAACATAGCATTTTTTGGACAAATGAATGGCAGCTGAGAATCATAGTTAACCTTAACAATATTTTGGTCTATTCCTAATCAGTAACAATCCCTTTTAACCATAGAGCTTCTTTAATAGCTTTTGTTAAAGCTATATACTAAGCTTATGTAGTTGAAAGGGCCACAATATGTTGCAAAGAACATTTCCAACTAACAATGTAGCCACCTAAAGTAAAACATAAACCAGTTATAAACCTCCTTCTATTAAGGTTTGTTGCATAATCTAAGTCACAATAACCCTCAATGGAAATATTTTCATTCACAGCACATATATATAACAAAAATAAGTACATGAGGAACTTTTCAAGTATCTAACAAAACATTTCAAAGCAAGCCAATGAAACTTGTTAGGCATACTCATAAATCTACTTATCAAACTTACACCATACACAATATCAGGCCTAGTACAAATCATGGTATACATCATATAACCAAGAAAGTTTTGATAAGGAATATTAGCCATACAAACAAACTCTTCTCACACAAAATCTCAGGAGAAGCACCAAGTTTAAACTGAGAGTTGTTGGAACTAAACGTCTTAATATAACAATAGAGGGGGTGAGTGATATTCTTGGTTACTTTTTGATATTTATAAAATTCTTTAACCAAGTTAAGTTTTTAGATGTGTGTTGAGTTTTTCGTGCTGAACTGGATCTAAAAACTATAAACTGCTTGGCTTTGCTAGCATAGTTTATCTTCAATCTCTTGCTGAGTACTCTACTCAGCTTGGATTGGTTTTCAAGAAAAACGAGTAAGATAGAAAGAATTATGAATGAGATAGTACGCGATAAAGGTAGATAAATAAGGTTAGAACTTCTACAGCTGAGATTTATCCTAGTTCGGCCCTTAGCCTATCTCCAGTCCCCGAATTCCTTTCTGAGCTTTAATCCACTAGTGATTTGTTCCTTCTTTAGGTGGAGAAGCCTTTACAACGGGTAGAAAATATTATAGAAAGTACCCTCCTTTCTAACTACCTCTCAAACTCAGTTTAGGTACCCTTCCTAAACTAACACTCAGATTTATCAATTAAAGTAGCGAATTGAGGAATTCAACTTATAGAAATTTTGAATCCTTTACAATGTTAAATCTTAAGTGATATTCTCTCTATTATAAACAAATGTTGACACTTCATATTTGCTGATTGCTTGAATTGGAATTTCTTGAAGCTACGAGTAATTGAATAGAGTTTCAACTCTTAGAGAAATTCGGGGTGATTCACTAAGTTTGAACGTTTGCTCTAGTATTCTATTTATAGTTGAATGTCTTGGAATTAGCCATTGCAAACTTCTCATCTTGACAGCTCTTCAATATCTATTCTCTTCAAGTCTTTCAAATTTTCCCGTTAGAGATAAATTCCAGGATGTTTAGAGACAAAGATTTCGAACGTTGAAGTGTAAGATTAATCTGTTAATCTAAAGTGTCAAAAACTCATTTATCTTCAAGTAATCCGGTCTGAAAGAGAGGCGTGCAAAATGCAACGTGGAATTCTATGAATGGTTGATTTGTTGACATTACAGAGTTAAGCGGAGACATTGAGAAGCGACGCATGCCAGAGGATTCCTTTTGCCTTGAACTTTAATGAGGAATCTCCAACATTCCATACTGACACCTTTTATTTGTGAGGACCATTGGAATATCTTTTTTAATTTCAACGCATTTTCTCCTGAAAAGCGTCGAAGGGATATTCTGTTTCTCACATAAACCATTAGTAGCATGTGTGTTATTTAATTCTCTAAGTGTCAAAGTAACTCAACTTTTATCTTAAAAAGCTGACTCAGCACAACTGAGTAAATATCTTATAAACTATGTAATACTAATCTCAACTCAGCTTTTCTTACTCTAAGCCATAACTTAACTCAGCACACTGAGTTCTTTTCCCTTAAACAAACTCAAGCAAGCTTCATTAATTAAGATTATACTTAGTACTCAATTAATTTCACTATCCTAGATAGTTTGTTATTTCCAAAACATTTAAGTACTGTGAAGTACTATTAACTTGGTTCAATAATCTCCCTCATTTTGGATAGATAACAAACTAGGTAGTCGAAGAGACTAATTGAATAAATATTTTAAAGATATAGAAATACCTGGAAAGTGATGTAAGACTCCCCCATGCTAAATGAATCCCTTCGTTAGGATGGACTCCCCCATACTGAGTGGATTTTCTTCTGTCAACACAACTATTCCATACTTAGAGGAATTTTCTTCATTTTTTAGACTTTGTCTTACTTTAGCTTTTTCTTTAAAGATGGTCTTATTGTATGAAATCCTGCATTAATTTATCGATAAACAGCACAGACAACATACAAGCAATAAAAATTGAAGTTAAGAAGTTCTTAACTTGATATGGAAAACACTTGTAATCTTTATTAATGATAATATACTTAGTCAGTGCACAAAAAGTGTCCTGAACTAAGATTTCAATTTTAGCCCTATTACTACATTTGCCTATTCTAGATACATTGGCTTATTTGTGAAACCTTGAAGATTGTCCAGGATTCTTATCTTGATAAGAGGTTGGCTTTTGTCGTTGCTATTGAGGCTACTGATGATGTAGAGAATGAGGTGGATAATGTAGACGTTTAAGAAGAGATCCCTTGTTCAACTTTGCAGTCTTAAGGGCATCTTCAGCTACCTTCTCCCCCATTAATATCTATCCCTTCACAATTTGATTGAGGCAAACATTAAAGAAGTCCAAAGTAGACTGAAAGTCCTCCTGCTTTCCAATGATTTGCAGGGAAATTTCCTGATCCAACATCTCTTTGCCCTTATTAGTTAGAAAATCTTGATCATTTAGTTCATTAAGGAGAAGATGATGGCATCTAGAGAGATGAGTTGTTTGATCAAATCCCTGGCATGCGAACTGTTGAAAGCACTAGAGCTTTGAAATTTGAGGCAAAGAGAGCAATCTTCAACTTCTCTTCCATGTCTAGGATCCTTGGGCAGACAGAAAACATGCTCTTTGCAATGTAATCTATATCCTTAGCATCATACACTCCAGTTATCACAAGCTATCCTACATTCTTCTAAATATTGTTGATTTTAGTCTTGAGAATGTTGAGCTTTGAATGAACTAAGAGACCGATTTCAGGGTACATGGACTCAGTTGGTTCTGGAAAGATCTTTCTCATGGCCTCCATAATGAACTTTTATCCCTTTAATACCTTATCATCTATGCTGTCATTGATCTCCTTGCAAACATTGTCGAGTTTGTTGCTTAGAGAATTAATATTTGGCATAGGCTTCTTTTCATCATTCTAGAACACCTCATTGAAAACCTTTAGAACTTGATCAATCTTTAAATCTTGGTTCATGATAAACCTGGACATAAACTCCAGCACCTTCATGATATTGTAACCTATATCCTTGGTGGTCTCCACCTCCTTGAACACATTCTCAATCTTCCTATCGGTGCTCTTCTTGACCTTAACCTGCTCTTTGCCAAACTTATGGAACTGTGTAGTTTGAGTTTCAATTATGGATCTCAAACTACTTAACTACTAAGCAACGTCTACACTACCCTTTATCTTTCCTCCAATCACGTTAGTGAGTGCAGTAGACATGGGGATAGATGTCACAATTATGCTAAGCTGAGCTGCATAATCCAATAAGCCAGCTAGGACTAAAGCCATCTTATCAACCATGCTTTTGGAACTCTCCTACTCTAAGTGATTTCGAATCACAACAGGTTACCTGGAATTTTCTCAAATTTAGTAGAGTGATTCAGAGGGCAAGCTTGTGGGTTCATCAATCTCAAGGAGCTTAGCCTTAGGCTTGGATGATAAGTCTGTCATTTCTCGGGCTAGTAGCAATTTGCTAACTACCTCATCTAACTCAGCATCAGATTTAAGAGTTGGGAATTTTTTCCTGGCCAACTCCCTTATCTGAGCTAAGATTGATGAATTACCCATGTTGTCTTTGACTAGCTTGTTGCTGGGTTTAAGTACTTCAGTACCAGGATAACTTGTGTTTCCTTGTTGAGTGAAGTTCTTAGCGTTAGGAGCTTCTCGAATGAGAGGGATTAGAGGGGTTGAGGATGGGTTTGAAGAAATGGTAGTTTAGGAGTTTGTATAATTGAAGAAGTGGGGATTTTAGATTTTATAAAGGAAAGAATTATTTGATTTTGGGGAAGAGAAGAAGCAATGTTTTGAATATTAGATGGAGAAGTATGTGTGGAAAAAGAATATTAGGTATGTGTTGAAGATGAAGGGATATCTACTAGAGAATTTACAGTATATGGAGGTGGAGGATTTACAAAAGGATTAGGAATTTCAGTAACTTTAAAAGTAGGAACTGGGGAATGTATAGGAGAAGAAGGATTATAATTCACAGAAGAAATGGGGATTGGATTTAAGAGTACCTCTGGGTTAGCTAGTTGATCTAAGGATGGATCAGCTTGAGGTACATCAGCCTGAGTAGGAAGTTCCTCAGTCTGAGTGAAGTTGGGTGTGGGGCTGTTGGGTTCAGGAAGATCATATTCTTCCTGATCAAGGGGTAAGGTACCTCCAACATCGTCATTGATGCTCACTACTTGAATATTTTTCTTTAACTTTCTACTGGTGGTAGAGAGCTTGCGCAGAGTCCCTTTCACTTGTGTGATTATTTCTTCCACATTGGTCATAGGGATAAGACTTATTTTTTCTAAGTCCTCTTCCTTGGATTTCTTAGGATCACCCTTCTCCTCAATTTCTTCTGAGACTACCAATTTGCATTTTCTTTCACCCAGGGTCTCCTCTGCCTCCACAACATCTTCTTGTTCTTGAGCCCGAAGCTTCGCCTCACCTTCCCTCTGAGTGTGAATCTTGGCTTTCATTTTCCTTCTTTTCCTTGCTGGGGGCTGGGTAGGCACATCTATTACCTTAGATTTTGAAGGGCTTTTTGTAGAACCCAAGTTAATAGTACTTCACAATACTTAAACGTTTTGGAAATACAAACTGTCTAGGATAGTGAAATTAATTACTCTTAATTGATGAAGCTAACTTGAGTTTGTGTAAGGAAAAATAACTCAGTTTGCTGAGTTATTAATTAAGTTATAGCTTAGAGTAGGAAAATCTGAGTCTATGCTGAGTACTACATAGTTTAGAAAGATATCAACTAAGCTGCGATGATTTAGCTTTTATTAATTAAAAGCAAAGTTACTTGACACTTAGAGAAATAAATGACACTTGTGCTGCTGATGCTTTCTATGAGAAACAGAATATTCTTTAGATGCTTTTGAGGTTAAAAAGTGCTAAAATTAAAAAGATTTACAGTAGTCCTCACAAGATAAAAGGTGTCAGTACAGAACGTTGGAGATTCCTCACTATAGTCCAAGGTAAAAGGAATTATCTATCATGCCGCATTTCTTAGTGTCTCTGCGTGACTCTGTAAGAGTCAGCAATGTCAACCAATCTTAAGATTCTATTTTGCATTTCACCCGCCTCTCTATTAGATTGATTTGATAGAAGATAAACGAGATTTTGTCAATGGAATTTTATCGTGCCTCAACGTTCAAAATTTCTATCTCTAAATGTCTTAGAATTTATATCCAACGGAAAGATTCAAAAGATATGAAGAGAAGAGAAATTGAAGAACTACAAGAATAAAAATTTTGCGATGGCTACTTCGTAAAGCTTCAAGTATAAATAAAAGACTAGAGCAGATGTTCAAACTTGGTGAATCACCTCAAATTTCTTTAAGAGCTCAAACTCTGCACAAATACTCCTAGCTTCAAGAAATTCCAAATTCAAACAATTAGCAAACATCCATCGTCTTAATCTATTTGTAAAAGAGAAAATCACTCTTAGATTTAACATTGTAAGGATTCAATGGTTTATAAGTTGAATTCAATTTTTTATCTGTTATTCAAATCTTGAGTTTCAGTTTGGGAAGGGTACCCCAAACTGAGTTGAGTGGTAGTTGAAAGAAAGTTACTTTCTTTAAAACTGTCTATTTGTTGTAAAGGCTGCTTCGCTTAGTAAGGAAAGATTCACTAGTGGATTTAAACTCAGAGAAGGTATCTGGGGATTGAGGTAGGCTCGGGGCTAAACTATGATAAATCAGGTGTTGAAGTTCTTATTGTCGCATTAAGCTTTTATCGCATTCATCTCATCCATCATTCTATTTGTCTTAAAGTGTTTTTACTTGAAAAACTAATCTGTGTTGAGCAGAGTACTCAGCAAGCGATTGAAGATAAACTTTCCAGCAAAACTGAGCAGTTCATAAGTTTTTTTAACCCACTCAGCACAGTATAACTCAGCACGCATCTAAAAACTTAACTTGGTTCAAATATTTTTATAAATCCAAAGAATAACCAAGCAACGCATTCACCCTCCTCAATGATTATTTATAAGCTATCTAAGGACCAAAAAGTGGTATCAAAGCAAGTGCTCAACTTTTAGACTAATCATCTTTGAGTAAAAGATTCATAAATGGCTTACAACAACTTCAGTTCCATATTGAGATAGACAATGCTCCTTAAGGAGGGAATGTCTGTAATTAGGCCACCTCTATTTGATGGTAATCACTACATGTTTTGGAAAAACCACATGGAAAATTTTATTCAATCTCAAAGCATGAGGGCATGGCTCGCAATCGAGCTTGACCCTAAAGTTACTACTGTTATGAGGAACGAGGTTCGTGTTCCAGTAAATCTAGAGGACTACGATGATGCTGATATCAAGCTTCTCAAAGAGAATGCCACAGCAATTAATTACTTACATTATGCACTAGATCTTACTGAATTCAACAGGGTCTCGGGCTATGAGACATCATAGGAAATCTAGAGGAAGCTAGAAATGACCTATGAGGGGACACACAAGGTCTAAGAGTCAAAGATCAATCTCATGCTGAGGGAGTATGAGATGTTCTCAATGAGTGCCAATGAGGGCATTCAAAGTATGAATACCAGGTTCCTTAACTTAGAGTAAGATTCTAAGAAGAGCGCAATTAAGGAGGCTCATGATCTTAAGACCTACAGTTATGATGAGCTGATAGGCACCTTGCTGACTCATGAGATTTCTCTGAGGAAATATTCTAATGACTCTAAAAGGAGTCGAGATAAGGAAAGAGAGGGCAAAGCCATTATCCTGAAAGCTGATTCGTCTGATGAATCCACAAGCTATGATTTTGATGAACAAATTACCTTTCTAACTAGGTGTTTCAAACACTTCATGAAGAAGGATGGGAAGTTTAGCAAGAAGAAGTTTTCTGCTAAAATCAAGTCAACTCAATATTGGCGTGGAGTTGAGGAAGGACTCAAGAAGAAGCACAACAAAGATATATAGTGCTTTGGCTATGGAGAAAAAAGCCATATCCAATCAAGTTGTCCAAAGACCAAGAAGGATAGGTTCAAGAAGAGGTTCGCTAAGAAGAATGAGGCACTTGCTGCCACCTAGAGCGATTAAGAAGAATCCTTGTTGTCTGATGAGGAAGTAACTGATTCTACCAAACTCTGTCTTATGGCCATTGAGAATGAAAGGGGTGAAGGCTCAACATCTACCTCATGTAGAGATCAAACAGTTGTTGACTCTAAAGCTGAGCGCAACAAAGGAAAGGCTCCTCAAATTGAGGTACATCCTGAAATTCCTTTGTCTATTGAAGAGTTCGCCCAGGCTCTCTTTGATGTTACGAAATTAACTAACAAGTTGATGAAAAACATCAAGGAGCTAGTGAGGAGAAGTGAAGATTAGGAAGACACTATCACTTACTTATCTCTTGATATTTGCTTTCTTCAAGAAAAAGTTGAGTATCAGGATTATCATGTCAGCAAGCTCACTAAGAAATTAAATGAGTTAACTGCTGAAATCACAACACTAAAGAAGGAACTGGTTCCTCCTCCAGCTAATAATGAAACTCTGAATAACTAGCCCAAAATAAAACGGCATGTGGTTTTTGTGGGAAAGCTGGACATGCTACAGTTCTTTATAGGCATAAATATGGTTATTACGATGAGTATGATTGGAATAACCTAAACACTGCTGACAAAGGAGGACCCAGCTTGAAAGCGTGGGTGCCTAAGAAAACGTAACTATTTTGCAGGTGAGCCTTAGATCCGTTGATGACTCTAGAATGTGGTATGTGGATAGCGAATGCTCAAGGCATATGATAGGAGATGAAAATTAGTTCATCTCATTGGAGCGCAAAAGAAATAGAAGTGCCAGTTTCAGAGATAACCAAAAAGGTAAGATTGTGGGTTGTAGCACTGTTGGTGTCTCTCCTTCAATCGAAGAGGTGTATCTGGTCAAAGGACTCAAGTTCAAATTGCTTAGTGTAACCCAGCTTTGTGACAAAGGCAGGAAGGTTACATTTGACTCAGCAAGTTACACTGTTATTGACTGTAAAACTGATTCTACTATTCTCTTTAGTCTTAGAATCAATAATGAGTATATGATTGATTTATCCCTTAGGTCCACTAATGTGTGTCTAGTTTCTAAGGAGGATAATTCAAGGCTTTGGCATAGAAGGTTGGGTCATATAAATATGAACATTCTATCTAAACTAGCCAAAAAGCAATTAGTTGTGGGTTTACTTAGCATCAGCTTTGAAAAGGATAAACTATGCTCATCTTGCCAACTAGGTAAGCAAGTTAAGAAATTATTTAGGTTAATTAATCACGCAGTAACTAAGTGACCGTTGGAGCTCCTCCATCTAGACCTTTTCAGCCTAGTTCAGTCTATGAGCATGGGTGGTAAAAGATTCTCGTTGGTAGTTGTAGATAACTTCACGAGATTCACTTGGGTAGTCTTGCTGAGTAGCAAAGAAGAGACATATGAATCTTTTGTTAAGCTTAGTAATCGGATAATGAATGAAATAGGAACTAAAATTAGTAGAATCCGAAGTGATTATGGATGTGAATTCGAGAACTTCCATTTCAAAGAATTCTATTTAGTACATGGCATTGACCACAACTTCTCTTCTCCCTATACGCCTCAAGAAAATGGGTTGTAGAAAGGAAGAATAGAACCACATTTGAAATGGCTCGATCATTGATGAGTGATAACAATCTACCAAAGCACTTTTGGGAAGAAGCTATTAACATAGCTTATTATATCCTGAATCGGGTTCTAATTCGCCCAATTCTAGAGAAAACACCCTATGAACTTTGGCGAGGGCGCAAGCCTAAGATTGGTTATCTCAAAATATTTAGCTGTAGGTGTTTTATTCTTAACACCAAGGAGAAACTAGGTAAGTTTGATCCTAAGTCTAATGAAGGTATCTTTCTAAGATACTCAACTAACAGTAGGGTTATTAAATATATGTCAAAAGAACCGGCCTATTAGAGGAGTCTATGCATGTAGATTTCAATGAAACTAACAATGTAGATAGACATCCATCTGATGAAGACAAAGGAGTAACCCAGCAAGCAAATCCACTCAATATGCCACTCTTTGAGCTGCCCAACCCAGTACAAGAATCTGAAGCTGAGGAAGTTAAAGATGATGATGATCTCTTTATCAACTTCAACGATGGCGAAGGTCAACCTCCACTTCAGCAACCCATTTTCAATCTTCTAGCAGTTTATCGGATTCTGCCTAGGGAGATTTGAGTGCATCGCAACCATTTGCTAGACAACATCGTTGATGATGTTCATAATACGGTGATGATGCGAGGTCACCTCAATAGGACAATGAATCATCCAGCTTTCATCTCATTGATCAAACCCAAGAAGTTTGAAGATGCTGAAGGAGATGATTATTGGATGATCGCAATGCAAGAGGAGCTGGATTAGTTCAAGCGCAATGATGTTGGGATCTAGTTCCTAAGCTTAAAGGGAAATCAATTACTGGAATAAAATGGTTTCAAAAACAAGTTAGATGAAGATGGCTCTATTATCAAGAACAAAGCTAGGCTTCTTGCGCAAGGCTACAATCAATAAGAAGGCATTGATTATGATGAGACTTATGCTCATGTAGCCCAGGTTGAAGCTATTCGAATCCTGTGTGCTTTCACATCTCATATGAACTTCAAATTGTTTCAAATGGAAGTCAAGAGCACATTCTTGAATGGATTCATTCAAAAAGAAGTGTATGTTCGCCAGCCTCCTGGCTTTAAAGATCCGAAGAATCCTGAGCATTTTTTCAAATTAAAGAAAGCTCCCTATGAATTGAAGTAGGCTCCAAGAGCTTGATTTGAGAGGTTGACAAATTTCTTAATCAGCAAAACTATGAAAGAGGGAAGGAAGATACAACTCTGTTTTTCAGGCGAAGAAAAAAAGATGTGTTGTTAGTCCAAATATATGTTGATGATATCATATTTAGAGCAATTAATGAGAAGCTGTGCAAGGAATTTAGAATGCAGATGAAAAGCGAGTTTAAAATGTCTATGATGGGAGAGCTCAACTTTTTCCTTGGTCTTCAAATCAAGCAGACTGAAGATGGAATCTTTATCAATCAAGCAAAGTATGTAAAAGAAGTCCTAGATAATTTTAACACGGAGCATTCGAAGCCAATGTTCGCTCCCATTGCCACTAATACTATCTTAAGTAAAGATGAAGCTGGAAAACCTGTAGACAGCAAGTTCTATAAAGGAGTCATTGGTTCTCTTCTTTATCTTATAGCTAGTAGGCCAGATATATAGTATGTTGTGTACTACTGTGCTCGTAATCAAGCTGATCCCAGAGAAACTCATTTAGCAACGATGAAGAGAATTCTCAAGTACTTACAAGTATCTATTGAAGCAGGTCTATAATAGTTCAGATTTCACTCCAAGAGGATTCACAGATGTTGATTATGGAAGAGACAAGCTCGATAGGAAAAGCACCACAGGAGGATACCATGTAATGCTTAGTCTCATGGTACAGCAAGAAGCAAACTTCTGTTGCATTGAGTACAGCTGAAGCTGAGTACATTATCGTAGGAAGTTACGTAGCACAACTGCTATGGATTAATCAACAACTGGAAAACAACCGTATAAAGTCAAAGTGTCTCGAAGTTATATGTGATAACAAGAGTTTAATTAACCTATCCAATAACCTAGTTTAGCATGGTAGGATGAAGCATGTCAACATCACACATCACTTCATTAGAGATCATGTGCTAAGGGGAGATGTCAAGTTGGAGTATGTTCCTTCAGAGGAATAGCGTGCTGACATATTCACCAAACCATTGCCAAAGGAACAATTCAATATCCTAAGGTAGCTCATTGGTATAGAGATCTGCTATAATGAAGAAGAAGAAAGAAGAAATAAAAAATTTGGCTAAGTGTTGAAGATCAAGCCTTATTTCAGCAAGGAGATGACATGTGTTTGATGTCGTCTAAAATTTAAAGTCATAGCATGAGATATAGTTTCGCAGTTAAAATCAAATTCTACGTTTTCAAAAAGACGTGCTTTTGAAGTGGAACCGTCTACAGTGAAACTCATTGTTTTACTAAGGTGGTTAATCAAGTGTTAATTTTAGCGTTAATTCTCATCTTGAGCTGAGAACGCGCCACGTATCATTGCCATCTCAAGAGGTCTATAAAAGCTGAAGGAGATGAGGAGAGAGGGTACTTGCTTTTGCGAATTTGAATCAATTCAGAGCTAAAGAATCATAATTCCTTCTCTTAGAAATTCCTTTACTTTTCTCAAATGACGATCACAAAAACCACTTTCAAACTCAACACCAGAACCGTGAAGAAGCTAATTATCAACACTAAAGGAAAGATGGAGAAGCTCACCTTAGAGGCTGGAACCCTTTTCACAAAGGTGGATTGGGCTGACAATTTAGAGTTTTGTCTTGTCTATGAAGTCAATTATGAGAGTCTTCTCAGAAATCAGATCATGCATAGGGTCATCAAGTAGCAAAGCCTAAGTTCTTTTCTGCACATGGAAGGACCTGCTATTGTCGGACTGATTAGCACATTCTACTCTCACCTGTACACTATTCAAGGTCTCAACAACGTCCTACTAGTGGAGTTTGGAGGAAAATCAACACTAATTTGATCTAGGCTGATTGGGAGCATTTTGAATCTGCCTCACAAAGGCACTCAGCTCTGTAGGACTGGTGACAACGACTTGGTGGTCATCCTTGAAGATTGGGAGCTCCCCTCCAACTATGTTTTTGGAGAGATGGCAGTAAGCGGGATGAGCTAGACCGTGAGATCATGCCACGAGCTAGTGGTGAAGCTGCTGCTACTAAAAACTAGATCAGTGTCAAGCTGCACCTACTTCAAGAGGTGTGTGGTCTACCATATGGTAGAGGGTAAGGGGCTCAATTAGCCTGTGGTGATTTTCACCACTTGACAAAGCTGACTACTGTCTACCACTATGGTTATCTCATCATCGAATTGATGAGGGTAGTGAAGGTGGACATTGCTCAATTTTTTGGAGAGTTCGGTGAAACAGTGCTACCGGTGAAGAAGAAGCTTAACCTCAATCACTTCACCAAGCTATGTCACGATCAGGTGCATACTAAGTACAATAAGGAAAACAAATGCACAAGCTTAAGTGCGTACAGACAGTAGTACTTATGGATAACCGAAGGAAGAAGAAGTCTGGTTTATGGTGGACTTCGAAGGAAGCAAGGACTCAAGCGACCATCTACTAATCTCCAGCATCTTGGAGCAAGTCACCACCACCACGTCTTCTCCCAAACCTAAGGCTGCCTCTTCTAAGGCCAGTAAGAAGAGCCCAGCCAAACCAAAATCTGAGGAAGTCCTTGCTCAGCCCCAACGTCAAAGGAGGCAAATGAAAGCCAAAATGTGCACTCAAAGAGAAGTTGAGGTAAACCTCCAAGCTGAGCATAGGTTGAGGAGAAAGAGGATGAGATTTAGGCTGAGGAAACCCTATGCTGAAGAAAGGGTAAATTGGTCATTTCTGAAGAATCGGAGGAGCAGGATGGGGGTAAGAAATCAAAGGATGAGGACACAACAAGTCCTGGAGATGCCGCTGAACTTAATGAAGCAATTACCAAAGCTAAGGGCACTAAGAAAAAGCGATCTACCACCAACCGACCCCTGCAGAAGAATGTGCAGGTGGTGAGTAGTGATGAGGATGTTAGAGCAACCCTCAACCTCATTCAGGAAGAGTCTGATCTTCCTGATCCCAACATCCCCACACCTTATTTTACTCAAACTGAGGAAACCTCTACTCAGTTTGAGTTAACTCAAGCAGACCCATCCTTAGGGTCAAACAGCTAACCAGAGGTACCTCTAAATCCTACCCCTTTCTTCTATAAATCCCCAACCTTGTAAATACCTCAGTTCCTACTCAAGTAAATATCCCTTCTTCTCCAACTAAAAGTCATGATTCTTTCTATCCCAAATCCTCTCCAATAAATAATACTCAAACTTCTACTTCTTCTCTTCCCCAAACACAAACTCAAACCCAAACACAAACACCTACCTGTACAAATATAATACCTTCCATTTCTCCCAAAAAGACCAAAACCATTCCTACTACTTCTTCAAATTTACAAACTTCTAAACCAACCCTTCCTTCAAACCCATCCTCTACCCTCTAACCCCTCTTCTTAGGGAAGTTCCTAATGCTGAGAACTCTTCTCGACAAGGAAATGCAAGTGGTTAAAGTACTGAGGCAAATTTTATAACCCGTGAAGTACCTGAACCCAGTAGACAGCTAGTTCAAGAGGATATTGCTGATGCATCTATCTTAGCACAGATTAGGGAGTTGGTAAGGAAGAAATTCCCAGCTCTCAAATCTGTTGCTGAGTTGGATAGAGAAGTTAGTAACTTGCTACTATCTCAGGAATTGACAGGTTTATATTCCAAACCCAAGGCTAAGTTGTCTGAGTTCAAAGAGCACATAAGCTTGCCTATTGAATCTCTCTACTTCAAGGAGTTTGAGAAGATTTAGGGTAGTTTGTTTATGATTCAGAATCATTTAGCGAAGGAAAGCGCCAAGAGTTTGGTAGACAAGATGGTTGTGATCCTAACCGGCTTATCGGAGTCTGCAACCCAACTTGGGGGAGCAATCTCGCCTAACCCCACGTCTACTACACTAGCTAATGCTATTGCAGGAAAGATAAAGGGTAGCATGGATGTTGCCGCTAAGCAGCTGAGCTCCTTGAGTTCTAACATGGAAACTCAAGTAACACAGCTCCATGAACTTGGTGAGGAACAAGCTAAAATCAAGAGGAGCACCGATCACAAATTGGAAAATGTCCTCAAGGAAGTCAAGACTACCAAGGACATAGGCCACATCATGGTAAAGGTTTTGGAGACCATGTCAAAGTTCTTGATGAATCATGTTAATAAACAAGATCAATTGGTGAAGCTACTGATGGACATATCATCAAAGGTGGATAAGAAACCTATGCTAAATCTCGACTCTCTCCATTCCAAGATATCAGCAGAGAAGTAAATGAGAACATAAATAAAAAGGTCTCCTCCTCTCAAAAGTTCCTAATTACTATCATGGGTAAGATCTTTCCTAAGATGCCAACTCCAAGCCTTCCACCTACAGAATCACTTTTCCTAGAGACTAATATGACTATTCACACAAAGCTGAATATCATCAAGGCCAAGGTGGAAGATCTATAGAAGAATGTTGGGACTCTAGTCAGGATTGGTGAATTAGACGTTAAGGATATTGATTACACAGGTCAGTGTATATCATCAATTGGACCCAAGATACTTGACATGGAAGCGCAACTGAAGATTGCACTCTCTACAGCAGATTTCAGAGCTCTGCTTCAATTCTTTCAACAGTTAGTGTGCCAAGGATTCTATCAGATAGCACACCTTTCCAGAATTCACCATTTCCTTCTTAGTGAGCTTAATGATCAGGAGTTCTTAACTTCAAAAGGCAAGCAGTAGTTGGAGCAAGAGATATCCCTATAGATAATCGGCTAGCAAGAGAACTTTCAAGCTACCCTTGATGCCTTTAATGTCTTCCTAGAACAAATTGTGAAGGGTCAGATATCAAAGGGGGAGAAGGTAGCTGAAGATGCTCTCAGAACAGCAAACCTCAATAAGGAATCTCTTCCCAGGTGACCTCAGCATCTCCTTCTACTCTGCATCATCAATAACCTTAGCAATAACCTCTAAAGCTAAATCAAGATAAGACTAGATCCTCCTCTTCCAAAAGTAGAAAATAAGCCATGTACCTAGTAGTAGATATCTCTTGTAACAGGACTTAGCATGTAATCTTAGTTCATAACACAATTTATGAATTGACTATGTAATATTTTTATAAATGAAATTACAAGTTCTATCCTTCCAAGTTAAGATCTTCTTAACTTTAAATATTATGTTGTATGTATGTTTCTGATGTTAGTTGTATATATAATGCAGGAACTCATACAAAGAGACCAACCTCAAAGAAAAGCTGAAGTAAGATAAAGTTCCAAAATAAAGAAAAATCCTCTAAGTATGGGGGAGCTGAGCTACTTGAAGAAGACTCACTCAGTATGGGGGAGTTCAAGCTGACTAAGGGAAGTCACTCAAAATAAGGGAGTCTTACATCACTTTCCAAGTATTCTTGATATCTTTAAACTATCTTATTCAATTAATCTCTTCTACTACCTAGTTTGCTATCTGTCCAAAATGAGGGAGATTGTAGAACCCAAGTTTATAGTACTTTACAGTACTTAAATGTTTTGGAAATAGCAAACTGTCTAGGATAGTGAAATTAATTATGTACTAAGTATAGTCTTAATTAATGAAGCTGATTTGAGTTTGTTTAAGGAAAAACAACTCAGTTTACTAAGTAATTAATTTAAGTTACGGGTTAGAGTAGGAAAAGCTGAGTCTATGCTGAGTACTACATATTTTAGAAAGATATCAACTAAGCTGTGCCGAGTTAGCTTTTATTAATTAAAAGAAAAGTTACTTGACACTTAGAGAAATAGATGACACTTGTGCTGCTACTGTTTTTTGTGAGAAAAAGAAAATATTTTAGATGCTTTTTAGGTTAAAAAGTGCTGAAATTAAAGAAGATTTCCAGTGGTCTTCAAAAGATAAAAGGTGTCAGTACAGAATGTTGGAGATTCCTCACTAATGTCCATGCGCAACTTCTCTGTGTCTCCGCGCGACTCTGCTAGCGTTAGCAATGTTAACCAATCTCAAGATTCCATGTTGCATTTCACGCACCTCTCTATCAAATCCATTTGCTTGAAGACAAATGAGATTCTGTCAATGGAATTTTATCGCGCCTCAACATTCGAAATTTCTATCTCTAAACGTCCTAGAATCTTTCTCCAACGGGATGATTTGAAAGATATGAAGAGAAGAGAAATTGAAGAACTACAAGGATAAAAAGTTTTCAACGGCTACTTCATAAAGCTTCAAGTATAAATAGAAGATTGGAGTAGACGTTCAAACTTGGTGAATCACCCCAAATTTCTTTAAGAGTTGAAACTCTGCACAAATACTCTTAGCTTCAAGAAATTACAAATTCAAGCAATTAGCAAACATCCATCATCTTAATCTATTTGTGATAGAGAGAATCACTCTTAGATTTAACATTGTAAATATTCAACGGTTTATAAGTTGAATTCAATTCGCTATCTGTTATTCAAATCTTGAGTGTCAATTTAGGAAGGGTACCCAAACTGAGTTGAGTGGTAGTTAGAAATAAAGGTACTTTCTGTAAAACTGTATACCCGCTATAAAGGCTGCTTCGCCTAAGTAAGGAAATATCACTAATGGATTTAAGCTCAGAGAAGGTATCTAGGGATTGGAGGTAGGCTTGGGGCTGAACCAAGATAAATTAGGTGTTGAAGTTCTAACTTTCACATTAAGCTTTTATCGCATTCATCTCATCCATTATTCTTTCTGTCTTAAAGTGTTTTTGTTTGAAAAACCAATCCGTACTACGTAGAGTACTCAGCAAGCGATTAAAGATAAATTTTCTAGTAAAGCTGAGCAGTTTATAAGTTTTTTTACCTGCTCAGCACAACATAACTCAGCATGCAACTAAAAACTTAACTTGGTTTTAATATTTATAAATCCAAAAAGTAACCAAGAAACGCACTCACCCCCTTCTGCGGTTGTTTATAAGCTTTCTAAGGACCAACACTCTTCTTGTTAGCCTTTGTAGATGCAGCTTTATGCCTGGGTGAGGTCACAGTTGCTGTAACTTGCTCTAACTTAGCTGATAATGGAACATTATCACTAATGTCCTTGCTACCTCCCTCAAAATTAACCACAAAATCATCTTCCTCCTCCTTAGGCACATACGAGGGCCATACTATCGGTACACACTTCAGTTTTCTCCTCTCTTGTGCTTGATGGTACCTGTATGCACTTAGTCGTGATACTACTTGGTAAAGTGCTGTAAATCCAAAGTTTTCTTCACAGGCACTATATCACCTGGCCCTCCATGATATGAGGCTACATCCGCTTTCACTACCTTCATCAAGGCGGTTACGAGGTAACTATAGTGGTAGACAATAATCAACTTGGTCAGATGGTGAAGAATTACCACTACCTAGTTTAGCATTTCACCCTCTACTATATGGTAGACCACATACCGCTTGAAATAGGTGCAGCTAGTAACGGACCCCAGCTTGGGTAACAGCATCTTTACAACCATCTCATGGCAAGCTTTTTCTATCCAGCTCATCTTTGATGTAGCTATCTCCCTTGACACATAGTTCGCTAGGAGTTCCCAATCTTCAGGAATGATAATGGTGTCTTCATCGCCAGTTCTTCTAAGTTGAGTGCTTTTGTGAGGTATGTTGAGAATGCTCGCAATCAATCTTGAGCAGATAAGGTGGGAGTTTCCATCAATTTCCACCAACAGGACATCATTGAAGCCTTGGATAGTGTAGAGATTTGAGAAGAACACCCTGATGAGGTTTGCATTGGCTGTTCCCTCTAGTTGTAGAAACTGACTTAAATTTTACTGCTTGATAACTCTATACATGATACGAACCTTGAGAAGACTCTCATAGTCTACTCCATACATTGGGCCAAATTCTATATTCGATGCCCATTCGACTTTGGTGAAGAGAGTTCCTTTAAGAAAAGTGATCTTTTCAAGTTTTCCCTCAGCATTCATGATGAGGCTCCTTTTTAAGTAGATTGAAATCTAAAGGTGGTCTTAGAGATCACCATTTTCGTAAGAAGGAAAAGGGTTTTGAGAGAAAAGGAATTAAGGGTTCTTTGCTCTAGAAAATGATTAGAATTCAAGGATGCAAGTAACCCCTCTCTTCAATTCCTTCAACTTTTATAGACCTCTTCCTCTTGCTAAGATATGTGGTGCTCACACAAAGATAGATTGAAATTAACCCTGAAATTAACACTTGAATAACCGATTTAGTAAAATAGTGAGTTTTGCAGAAAACGATTCTAATTCAAAAGCACGCCTTTTGAAAATGTGAGCTTTTTATTTTAACCATGAAATTGATTCTCACGCTATTACATTAAAAACTAAATAGTGTTAAACACATGTCTTCTCACTTGGCTAAGTTAAGGCTTGATCTTCAACACTTAGCCAAAATTTTCTTGATTCTTCCTTCACATGGGTTCGCTATACCAATAAGTTGCCTTAGAACATTGAATTGCTCCATTGGCAATGGTTTGGTGAGAATATCTGCATGTTGTTCCTTTGAAGGAACATATTCCAACTTAACATCTCCCCTTAGTACATGATCCCTTATGAAGTGATGTCTAATGTTAACATGCTTCATCCTACCATGCCGAACTTGATTTTTGGGTAGGTCTTTTACACTTTTGTTATCTGATAAGTGTATAATTACACTTAATATCATATTAATTTTATACATTTAACACTATAGATTAAGTCATTTTATACTTCATATAAAAGATTTCACGTGGTATGTAGTTGTTTTTTATGCAAATGCAGATACTAGGTAAATCTTGTGAGTAAAATGATCAAAAGTGGAATTCTATAAAAAAAAAGAGTGAAAAATGTGTAAAAAGATGCGTGGAACTTAAAGATTTGGCTTAGGATCGAAGCTGTCAAAGATCGGTGAAGTTGCAAGAAGAATTCTGAAGAAATACTCAATTCACGGTCACGATAATCATTCGCGGTCGCGATAATCATTCGCGGTTGCGACTTATACACTTCAGAAATGGAAGTCTGCAAAATAAAGATTCACGGTCGCAACATACATATCACGGTCGTGACTTGGACAGTTTTCTCATTTTATCTTCTTAACTACCAACCGTTGAATAAGCATGATCAACCGTCATCAACCGCCATCAACCGCCAATGAAAAGACACTTATCAGAAGTCAACCAATCATGAAAAGGTGCCTATCCATTATGGATTATATCAAAGCTTCTCAACCAATCACAATCAAGGGATGCAATCTTTCACCAATGGACATAACCCTCTGTTTGGATAGACGCAACCCTTCGAACTCTATAAATAGGGCTCTAAACCTTACAACTTTCGTACACCACTAGAGAGGAGAACATTAGAGTACAATTATAGAGAGATATAGAGTGTGTATAGATAGAGAGTTCGCTACGTTCATAAGAGTTAGCGAGAAAATGTTTAAATGATTCGAATCCTTGTTTCGATCACTAGATTCTCTATATTCTTGAGTGATTGTTGTATAAGTGTACTTGCAAATCACTTATCAATATAATTTTTCATTTTTCAATATTTGTTTGTTTGATATTCACAAAGAATAGCATCCTAGCGGAGGTTTTGTACGGGCCGAGACCGAATTCAAAGCAGACGCAGGAATTACGGGAATTGACAACTCCCATTAAAGAGTGGATACGGTTTGATCAACTTTATCTTTCACTTGCATACCTTACAACTTTGCTTTGCTTTTTACTTATACTTTCTATTTCGAAGTTTATGAAATGTCTATGTGTCATAATGCGTATTTCATGTTAAGTCATTTATGTTAATCAAGTTATATACGTTGGAGTTGATTTTAAGAGTAATTTCGAGGTTAACAATATCATGTATAATCACTGGATCTGTGATATAACGCTATTTAGTGAGCCAACATTTTTGGAATGGTAACTTGCTAAATGTGACTATGTGAGAGTGACCCGTACTAAGCATAGTATTGACGTTGTCCAGGTTTATATAATTGTCTTAATTCGATTGCGCTAGATTTAGAAAAGTCACTTCATGTGTTGCTCTGCGGTAAATAATTAAACATCTGAGTATTTAGAACCGAGGTTGTTAGATTAGTTTAGTGAATCGTAACATCTTTGTTGAACTTGCATTCTTTCTCTGCTATACTTATTTCATAGGGAAAATCTGTATATTTAGATTCTCTAATATTTCATACCTATATTTACTCATTTTTCATTCTAACCCTTCTTTCCTAACATTTACTTCATTATATTTTATTTTCCTTATTTTATCTTCCTTGTTGATCTTTAGAGCTAGTCCTTCCTTGTGGGATCGATCTCTTTTAAAACTACATCGCAATTGTATACTTGTAGTTATCATCATTTTTCTATTTGATAAGAGGTACTGACAACACCTATAGTTTTCATGAACAAGTTTTTGGCACCATTGATATATAGCCGAATCTTGTAAATAAACTATTAAACTTATCAGTAGAATAGTAGCGAACATTATCACACATAACTTTAAGGTAATTAAACTTTATACCATAATCTTCCAGTTGCTACTTGATCCATAGTAGTTGTGCTACACAACTTCCTGCTACTATATACTCAGTTTCAACTGTACTCAGCGCAATAGAAGTTTGCTTCTTACTATACCATGAGACTAAGCATTCTTCAAGGAAATGGCATCCTCCTGTGGTGCTTTTCCTGTTGAGATTGTCTCTGCCATAATCAATATCTATGAATCCTCTTGGAGTGAAATCCGTGCTATTAGGATACCACATACCTGCTTCAAGAGAGCCTTGCAAATATTGGAGAATCCTCTTCATAGTTGCTAAATGTGATTCTCTGTGTTTGGCTTGATAACGAGCACAGTAGCACACAACATACTATATGTCAGGCCTACTAGTTGTAAGATAAAGAAGAGAGCATATGGTTCCTTTGTAGAATTTACTGTCTACAGATTTTCCAGCTTCATCTTTACTTATATAGTATTAGTGACCATGTGAGTGGACATTGGTTTCGAATGCTCCATGTCAAACTTCTTCAGGATTTCTTTGGCATACTTTGCTTAACTAATGAAGATTCGGTCTTCACTTTGCTTAATTTGAAGTTCAAGGAAAAAGATGAGTTCTCCCATCATTAACATCTCAAATTTGCTCTTCGTCTGCTTGTTGAACTCTTTGCAAAGTTTCTCATTAGTTGTTCCAAATGTGATATCATCCACATAGATTTGGGCTAGAAACACATCTTCTTTTCTTCGTCAAATAAACAGAGTTGTATCTGCCTTCCCTCTTTCATAGCATTTGATGATAAGAAAATTAGTTAACCTATCATACCATACTCTTGGAGCCTGCTTCAATCCATAGAGAGCTTTCTTCAATTTGAAGACATGCTCAGGATTCTTCGAATATTCAAAGCCAGGAGGCTGGCGAACATACACTTCTTCTTAAATGAATCCATTCAGGAATGCACTTTTAACATCCATTTAAAATAATTTGAAGCTCATATGGGATGTGAAAGCACATAGGATTCGAAAAGCTTCAAGCTGGGCTACAAGAGCATAAGTCTCATCATAATCGATTCCTTCTTGTTGATTATAGCCTTGAGCAATGAGCTTGGCCTTGTTCCTAATAACAACGCCATCTTTATCAAGCTTATTCTTGAAAACCCATTTGGTGTCGATAATTGATTTTCCATTAGGCTTTGGAACTAGATCCCAAACATCATTGCACTTGAAATGATCTAGCACCTCTTGCATTGCGATCATCCAATAATCATCTCCTTTTGCATCTTCAAACTTCTTGGGTTCAATCAATGAGATGAAAGATGGATAACTCATCATCCTACTGAGCTAACCTCGCGTCATCACCAGATTATGAACATCATTAACAATGTTGTCAAGAGAATGGTTGCAATGAGTTATAATCTCCCTTAGTAGACTCAGATAAACTGCTAAAGGATCTACAACAGATTACTGAGGTGGAGGTTGATCTTCGCCATCATTGAAGTTGATAGAAAGATCATCTTCTTCTTTGACTTCCTCATTTACAGGTTCTTGTGCTAGGTAGGGTAGTACAGAGAGTGGCATGTTGTGTGGACTTCCTTACTAGGTTACTCCTTCATCTTCATCAGATGGATGTCTATCTGCATTGTTAGTTTCATCAAAATCTACATGCATAGAATCCTCTAATAGGCCAATTTACTTGACATATATTTTATATACCCTACTGTTAGTTGAGTATCCCATAAAGATACCTTCATTAGACTTAGGATCAAACTTACCTAACTGCTCCTTGGTGTTAAGAATATAACACCTACAACCATATGATCTGAGATGACCAGGCTTACACCCTCGCTAAAGTTCATAGGGTGTCTTCTCAAGAATTGGGTAAATTATAACTCGATTCAGGATATAACAGGCTATGTTAATAGCTTCTCCCCAAAAGTACTTTGGTAGATTTTTATCACTCAACATGAATCGATCCATTTCAATTATTATTCTATTCTTCCTTTTTATAACCCCATTTTGTTGAGGAGTATAAGGAGAAGAGAAGTTGCAGTCAATACCATATGCTTAGAATTCTTCGAAATGAAAGTTCTTGAATTCACTTCCATGATCACTTCAGATTCTACAGATTTTAGTTCCTATTTCGTTCATTATCTGATTACTAAGCTTGATAAAAGATTCATATGTTTTTTCTTTGCTACTCAACAAGACTACCTAAGTGAATCTCGTGAATTCATCCACGACCACCGATGAGAATCTGTTACCAACCATGCTCATAGGCTGAACTGGGCTAAAAAGATCTAGGTGGAGGACCTCCAACGATCGCTTAGTTACTACATGATTAATTGACCTAAATGATTTCTTAACTTGCTTATAGAGTTGGCAAGCTGAGCAAAGTTTATCCTTCTCAAAGCTGATGTTGGGTAAACCCACAACTAATTGCTTTTTGGCTAGTTTGGATAGAATGTTCATATTTATATAACCCAACCTTCTATGCCAAATCCATGAATTATCCTCCTTTAATACAAGACAAACATTAGTGGAGCCAGGGGATAAATTAATCATATACACATTATTAATTCTAGGAGCAAAGAGTATAGTAGAATCAGTCTTACAGTAATTAACTGAGCAACCTATTGAGTCAAATGTATCCTTTTTACCTTTTTCACAAAGCTGGGATACACTAAGCAAGTTGAACTTGAGTCCTTTGACCAGAGAAACCTCTTCGGTTGAAAGATTGACACCAACAGTGCTACATACCACAATCTTACCTTTTTGGTTATCTCTAAAACTCACATTCCCATTTCTTTTTCTCTCCAATGAGATGAACTAACTTTCATCTTCTATCATATGCCATGAGCGTCCGCTATCTAAATACCACATTCCAGTGTCATCGACAAATCTAATGCTCACCTGCAAAACAGTTACATTTTTTTAGGTACCCATACTTTTGAGCTGGGTCCTCCCTTGTTAGCAGTGCTTAAGTTACTCTAGTCGTACTCGCCATAATAACCATTATTATGCCTACAAATAACTGTAGCATGTCTAGCTTTCCCACAAAAACCACATGCCATTTTTGCTTTGGGCTAGCATGCTTTCTTCTGTTTAGAGGAATTATTCCTCTTAGAATTGCGAGTTTGGTTACTTGAAGTTTGACTGTTGGTTGGAGGAGGAACCTGTTCCTTCTTCAAAGCTGTTATCTCAATAGTCAACTCATTTAATTTCTTAGTGAGCTTGCTAACATTACATTCTTTATACTCAGCTTTTTCTTGAAGAAAGCGGAAATCAAGGGACAAGGAAGTAATAGTATCTTCCGAATCTTCACTTCTCCTCACTAGCTCTTTGATGTTTCCCTAACTTGTTAGTCAGCTTCATGACATCAAAGAGTACCTAGGCGAACTCTTCTATTGATAAAAGGATTTCAGGATGTAGTTTGAGGAGATTTCCCTTTATTGTGCTCAGCTTCAGAGTCAGCAGTGGTTTGAATTCTATTTGAAGTAGATGCTGAGCCTTCACCCCTTTCATTCTCAATGGTCATCAAGCAAAGGTTGGCAGAATTAGTTGCTTCATCATTGGATGATGAAGATTCTTCTGAATTTCTCCAAATAGCAACAAGTGCCTCATTCTTCTTTGTGAATCTCTTCTTGTATTTGTCCTTCTTAGTATTTGGATAGCTAGACTGGATATGGCCTTTCTCTCTACAGCCAAGGAATTTAATAACTTTGATATGTTCCTTCTTGAATCCTTACTTAGCTCTGCCGGTGCTGAGTTAACTTGATTTTAGCTAGAAACTTCTTCTTATTGAACTTCTTGTCCTTCTTCATGAAGCGTTTGAAACGCCTGGTCAAAATGGTCATTTGCTCATCAGAATCGTATATGGTGGATTCATTAGAGGAATAAGCTTTCAAGAAAATAGCTTTGCCCTCTCTTTCCTTGCCTTTACTCCTTTTGGAGTCATCGGCATATTTCCTCAGGCTCATCTCATGAGTTAGCAAGGTGACTATCAGCTCATCATAGTTGTAGGTCTTAAGATCATGAGCCTCCTTGATTGCGCTCTTCTTAGCATCCCAGTCTAAGGTAAGAATGTGAAGAATATACTTCACCAACTCCTCTTCAGTGAATTCCTTGCCAAGCCTATTCAACTCATTAACAATGTTAATGAACCTAGTATTCATGGCCTGAATACCCTTGCTAGCGCCCATCTAGAACATCTCATACTCTCTCAACATGAGATTGATCTTCGACACCTTAACCTTGTTAGTCCCCTCGTAGGTAATCTCTAACTTCTTCCAAATTTCCTACGTTATCTCGTAGCCCGAGACCCTATTGAACTCTGTAAGATCTAGTGCATAGTGTAAGTAATTTATGGCAGTAGCATTCTCTTTAAGAAGCCTTAAGTCAGCATCATCATATTCTTCTGGATCCACTGGAACACATTGCCCATTCCTAACCATAGTAGGAATTCGTGGGCCAAGCTCGATAGTGAGCCATGCTTGCATGTTTTGAGATTGTATGACAATTTTTCATGTGATTTTTCCAAAACATGTAGCAATTATCGTTGAACAACGGTGGCCTGGTTACTGACATTCCCTCCTTCAAAAGCATTGTTTATCCTGAGTAGGAAATGAAACTGTTGTAAGCCATTTAAGGATATTTAACTTAAAGATGATTAGTCTAAAAGTTAAGCACTTGCTCCGATACCACTTGTTAGACCTAAACGGCTTAATATAACAGTATAGGGGGGTGAATGCAGTTCTTGGTTACTTTTTTATATTTATAAAATTCTTTAACCACGCATCTGAGTGTTTCGTGCTGAGTTGGATCTAAAAACTATAAATTGTTCAACTTTGCTAGCACATTTTATCTTCAATCTCTTGGTGAGTACTATACTCAGCTTGGATTGGTTTTCAAGAAAAATGAGTAAGATAGAAAGAATGATGAATGAGATAGTACGCGATAAAGGCAGATAAATAAGGTAAGAACTTCTACACCTGAGATTTATCCTGGTTCGGCCCCTAGCCTACCTCCAGTAGCCGGATTCCTTTTCGAGCTTTAATCCATTAGTGATTCGTTCCTTCCTTAAGCAGAAAAGCTTTTACAGCGGGTAGAAAAGATTATAGAAAGTACATGCCTTTCTAACTACCTCTCAAACTCAGTTTAGGTACCCTTTCTAAACTAACACTCAGATTTATCAATTAAAGTAGCGAACCGAGGAATTCAACTTATAGAATTGTTGAATCTTTCACAATGTTAAATCTTAAGTGCTATTCTCTCTATTACAAATAGATGTTGACACTTTGTGTTTGCTAATTACTTGAATTGGAATTTTTTAAAGCTGAGAGTAATTGAATAGAGTTTCAGGTCTTAGAGAAATTCATTCACCAAGTTTGAACGTTTGCTCTAGTCTTCTATTTATAGTTGAAGGTCTTGGAATTAGCCGTTGCAAACTTCTTATCCTTATAATTCTTCAATATCTCTTCTGTTCAAATCTTTGGAATTTTCCCGTTAGAGATAAATTTCGGGATGTTTAGAGACAGAGATTTGAATGTTGAAGCACAAAATTAATCCGTTAATCCAAAGCATTAAAAACTCGTTTGCTTTCAAGCAATCCGGTCTGAAAGAGAGGCGCGCGAAATGCAACGTGGAGTTCTATGAATGGTTGACTTGCCAAAGTTGCAAAGTTGCGTGGAGACACTAAGAAGCGGCGCATGCTAGAGGATTCCTTTTGCCTTGGACTTAAGTGAGGAATCTCCAACATTCTGTACTAACACCTTTTGTATGTAAGGACCACTGGAATATCTTTTTTAATTTCAACGCCTTTTCTCCTTAAAAGCATCAAAGGGATATTTTATTTCTCATGGAAATCTTTAGTAGTATGTGTGTCATTTAATTCTCTAATTGTCAAAGTAACTCAGCTTTTATTTGAAAAGGCTGACTTAGCATAGCTGAGTAAATATCTTATAAACTATGTAATACTAAGCTCAACTCAGTTTTTCTTACTCTAAGCCATAACTTAATTAATTACTTAGCACATTGAGTTGTTTTCCCTTAAACAAGCTCAAGTAAGCTTCATTAACTAAGAGTATACTTAGTACTCAATTAATTTTAATATCCTAGATAGTTTGTTATTTCTAAAATGTTTAAGTACTATGAAGTACTATTAATTTGGGTTCATCAAGAGCCAATAGGTGCAAAAACTTCTCTAGAATTACTCAAACCAAAGAATCAAGAACTTTAATAATGTAATCACCTTGAGTAAGCTTTCCATTATTTCTATCTCTTATAATATTCATTCCTAAAATTCTGTTTGCATCACCTAAGTCTTTCATTTCAAATTCAAAATTCAGCTTAAGCTTCAATTGAGTAATTTCAGACTTATGTTTAGATGCAGTGAGCATATCATTAACATAAAGAAGAAGGTACATAAAAGAACCATCATTCAACTTTTTGAAATACACACATGGATCATATTTAGTTCTAATGAAATTAAGTTTAAGCATGTATTCATCTAACCGTTTATACCATTGCCTCGGAGATTGTTTTAGGCCATATAAAGACTTTTTAAGCAAGCAAACAAGATTTTCCTTGTCTTTTTCTTCAAAATCGTCTAGTTGAGATATATGCAGTTTTTTCCCAGATTACTGTCAAGGAAGGTAGCTTAACATCTAACTGTTAAAGTTCTAAATTAAAGAGAGCAGTTAAAGACAAAATAATTCAAATTAAGACATGTTTCACAACAAGTGAAAAAATATCATGGAAATCAACTTGAGAGTAGCCTTTTGCTACAACTCTAGATTTACATCTTTCCTTTTCTATTCTCGGAATCTCAGGCTTTTTCCTAAAAAACCTTACAACCTATAATTTTCTTACCAACAAGTTTAGGAACTAACTTCCAGGTTTCATTTTTAACTAGAGAGGATATTTCATCCTCTATGGCAGCATGCTACTTGATCCAATCTTTGGATCTAGTAGCCTCATAATAGGTCCTAGGCTTTAAGCTCTCAATTAAATCAGCAGTTAAAGAAGAAAAATCAATGCATTCAGAATAGTTACAATCATAGATAGTTTTATTAAGATAAACAAATAGTCTTATTTCTTGCAGCCCTATCTCTAATAAGACTGTAATTTTCTAGATTTTGCACTTCATGAATTTGAATATCATTAAGGTTATGATTATCATTATTGACATCATTAGGAGGAGCTTGACCAATTTCAAGTTGATCAACTAGTAAAGGATTCTAAATATCATTATTAACAAGGTGATTCAAATTATCTACCTCCACCTCAAACTAAGTATTAGCTTGTTGATTTAAAAGATTTTCATGTTGAAAATCGTTTATAGTTTTAGGAAACTCAAATTCATTAAAGATAATATCCCTACTTACCATATTCTTATTTTCAGATAAAGACCACTTTTATAACCTTTTATCCCATTTGGATAACCAATTGAGACACACTTTTTGACCATATGTTCAAGTTTAGAATCTCTAGTGTGAGCATAAGCTATACAACAAAAAAAATTTAGGTGTGAGAAACTGGGAGGACTTTTATACCAGAGTTCATTGAGTTTTGAAATTTAATACTGAGCTAGGAGATCTATTAATTAGACTACAAGTTGTTTGCACAACTTCAGCCCAAACATTTGAGCTTAAACTGTGCTCATAAAGCATGCATCTTATCTTATTAAGGATAGTTCTATTGTACCTCTCTACTACCCCATTTTGTTGAGGTGTGTAGGCATAAGTCCCATGTCTTAGGATTACATATTCAATACAAAAACCATTAAACTAAGTGTTGACAAATTCAAGGCCATTATCTGTCCTAAGGGCCTTAATTCTTTTACTTTGTTGATTTATACCAAAGTTTTCCATTCTTTGAATTTGTCAAACATATCATTTTTGTTTTTAAGAAAAACCCAAACCTTTCGGAAAAAATTATCAATAAAGGACGCAAAGTATTGATTACCAGATAAAGACATAGGAACAAAAGAAGATCCCCACAAATCACTATGGATGTAATCAAGACAAGACTTAGATGTATTAACTAAACTCTTAAAAATTTATCTATTTATTTTTCCCATTATGTAAACCTCATAAATTTTAAGATTTTCAAAGTCAGATTGATTGAGAATTCCTTACTTTTTTAAGGAATCCAAGCCCTGGACACAAATATGACCAAGTCTCTTATGCCACAACTCAGCATGATTAATGTTGGATATGGCATAACTTGAGCTACAAACAACATAACCTGACAATTAATAAAGACCACTTACAAGTTTTCCAAAAATCAGACATTTATCCTTTGTTTAATATCTTAATGGTTCCTTCATTAGTTTGATAGTTAAAACCTTTATTATCTGGTGACTGAGAGATATCATAATTCTTTTCAAATTAGGTATATGCCTAACATCTTTTAAAATAATTCTGTAACCATTTTCAATGAAGAATTCTATAATTCCAGTTCCAATAATCTAACAAGAGGAGTAGTTTCCCATCAGGACTTTACACCCCTTGATTTTTTCATATTGATTAAATTAATCTCTCCTAGGAGTCATATAAAAGGTACACCCAAAATCAAGAATCCAAAATTCTTGATCCCTCTTTTAACCTACAGTCAAAGCTTTCATGTCTCCTATTTTATCTATATTATCCACACCTCCACCTACTCTAATCCGTTATTTAAATTTTTAAGCCTTTCTCTACAGAATCTTCTAGTATGTCCCTTCTTATTGCAATGATAACAGACAAGATTTCAAATAATTAACCTTATCATCAATTTGATTAGAAGTTATATTATTATTTTGTTGAGAATTTCCTGTTTCGGTTTGCTTAGGACCTTTCCTCTTATTTTTCTTAGAATTCCCTTTCCTTTTACTTTTAATAATTAGAGCTTCATTAGACTGACTTTGGCTTTCAAAATCACCTTGAAACTCAAGCTCTCTCATTCTTAAAGCATTTACAATATCATTTATCTCAAGAGACTCCCTACCATATTTCAGGGCATCCTTAACATTTTTTATAACTATCACCAATAGAATTTAACAAGATAATAGATTGGTTTTCTCTAGTGACTAATCTCTAGAACTCATTAAAATTATCATCAATGCTTTTCAGAGTGATTCATTTTAAAACTGAAAAGGTTTTCCTTTAAAAAAGAAAGTATGGCAACATTTTTAGTCATAAACAAGGATTATTATTTAAAACATAGAGCAGAAGCAGTTTTTTCCAGCTCTTACTCTCCTAAGAACTGAACCACATAGGTTTAGAATGATAGTGGAGTAAGCTTGCTCCATCAAATCTTTTTCCTCTTCACTTAGAGAAGCAAGAAGACTGGCTCTGCCTTGAAGATCCCTATGACATTTGGTATAAACAAAAACAACTTTTATTTTCTCTTTCCATGAAGAAAAATCCCCTTTACCATCAAATTTTTCTAAACTTATTTTATCTAGTGACATCCTTAATGGAAACAACAAATAATACTTCTAAAGAAACAAACCACAGTACTACTCAATTTCTAGAGCAAGATCAATTCTAATCTTAGAGATAAAAGCTAGCAAATAAGCAATGGCATCCACTGACAGATAAATGATAACTAAAGGAATAATCTCAATTTTTGAGAACTTTGAATATCAACAGAGAGCAGAGATTAAATCTTCAAGCATGGAAACATAGTAAAGGGGATAAGCTTTAGGTGTTTTTAGAAAAACATAAAGGTTTTGCGATTTTCAAACTTGTGAAAGGAAAAGGTGAGCCAACAATACCTTTTGATCTTTTCAAAGTAGCAAGATTCCTCTTCAAGTGATTCTTGTGAGAAAATGGAAGATTATCTCGCAATAAAAGTCAAGAACCTCTTATTAGTATACAAGTTATCATAAATTTAGAATCAAAATCGCAAGTGTAAAGAGTTAAACTTAAAAAAAAAAAAAAATTGCATGCGGAAACAAACAAGATTCAGGATCTATTTTAGGCGATCAATAAGCAAAGGATCTAAAACCTGAAAGACATAGTTTGATACCAATATGTACACATTTTCCAAAGATTCAAGGTTTAACAAAAACATAAAAGCAACGGAAAATTAGATCCAACATAAAAAAACATTTTACTTGCTTCTTTCTGGCCTAGTGACGAGGTGCAGTCAATGCAAGGTGTAAGGTGACTTTGGTGACTTCTTTATTGATTAGCAAAGAAAAACGCCATAAGGTTTACAAATTTACAAGCCATATACAAGTTTCTCTAAAACTACTAGCAAATTAATAAACTCTAAAGAAATCATCACAAAAGTTATCTCTCTTGCTTCAAACTTTCAAAAAACCTTCTAGTAGACACAGATTAACATCCTCTCACATCGAAACCATAGTTACCATTAACAGACCTTCTCAAGGCTCAAAAATTGCAAGAGATCAAGATTAGGTCTAAGTTGTAGAGAGAAAAAGAAGAGATGGAAGGTTTTTTTAGAGAGAGATGTAAAGCAAAGAGAGAAGTAGAGTTTATATACTTAGGGTTGGGTTGAAACGGGCTAAGCCTTGTTTAACTTGGGCTTTCCGATATTTTAAGCTTTGGCAAATCTGATACGCCACGCTCTATAGGCCACAAATGATCATGTTGTCACTTCTTGCCAAAAAAATGAATATATACCTATATATACACGTTTATATATGGAATAGTTTATATATACTTGTGTGTGTACCCATATATGTATATATGTATATATACATATATATACACATAAATATATATATACCTATATATGTGTATGTGTGTGTACACACACACAATATACATATGTATATATGTTTATATATAACACGTGTATATATATGTGTGTGTAATCTGAGGTAATGTTAAATATGCAAGTCTAAAAAGTAAATTAAAATTAAATTTAAAGAAAAAGTATTTAAGTGAAACAAACAAATAGCGCAAAATTTTCTATTTTTACTTGTTTAAGTTTTAGTTTGTCACCGCAACTTTGTTTATCATTTTGTAATTTGCTAGTTTTAAGAAATGAGAAATGAGGATTAATGTTGCTACCTTGAAAAGTTTGTCATCTTCAATATGCAATATTAAAGTTTGTTTTGTAATTATGGAGTGTTACGGTAGTATCAAATTTATTGTTTAGTAGTATTTCCTAAAATAAATCTTAATTTTAGGAAACGTTCAAGTCTTTACATATTGAGTTTTAATTTATGGAGCTATTTAATTCAAATAAATCCACCAGAAAAGAAAATTCCATCATAAAGATAGGCTACAGTTGGTCGGGTGTGCCTAGGTGCAAGTAAAAGCATGCCTAGGCACTGAAGACACTTGCTTGAGTGATTGCGCCTTGCTTGATGCTTTTCGAGGCGCTAGACAATGAGCCTCGAGAGCCTGGAGCTCGAGGCGTGCCCGTAACAACTATATTTGGATTGTTCAACTTACTAGGTCACAAAATTTGAAATTCAATGAGTAAAAGATCCGCAAAATCGATTGAGTAATTACAAACAAATAACAGACCTGGAATTCATCGATAAATTGGGTTGAATATTTATAACTAAATAGAACATTTCTGAATCGAGTTAGAGATGTTTCTCCAAATTTATAATTTATGACTTACAACTTAAAAAATAGTTATAAATAAATTTTAACATAAAAAACACTTATAAATAAATTTTAGCTTAAAAGTTAAGTGAAAAAATGTTTCTCATTCCTTTCTTTTAATATACAAGCTCCTTTCATAAAAAGATAAAGATCAAAAGTAAATTAACAATTTAGTTCTTTATTTTTTAGTGGTTGAAAATTATTCTTAATACACAGATATCTAACTAATAATTGAGATAAAATATGTCTTTTACTAACTCCTGTCGATTAAATTCTCACTCAACTCAATCATACCAAGAATCTGCATGATTTCTTTCCAATTTGCACATCACTTGCCATAATTAGTGATGAGGAAAATCTTTATTTTTTTAATTTTAATAATAAATATTCATTGCACATGGATTTATTGAGCGGCTCTTTCTTAGTGGTGGTCAACCTAAAATTTCCAATAAATTCTTAATTATATTGTGCATGAGAATATACATAAACAATGCTGGTCTAATTAGTTTTTTTATCTTCTATTAAACATTTAAAATTAAAATTAAAACTCAAACTCTTTCTTAATAATTAATTCTCAATTTAGAAGAGCATCTCTTTTAACCGTGTCGTTACGAGTTCAATTATTATTGTATATGTTACGAGTTCTCTCATTTTGTTGTGTCCACTTCATTTTTTATTGTAACGAAAAAAATGTATTAGTTTTAATGTTTTGTTTAGTTTAAGAAAAAAAAACTTATACATTTTTTCTTAATAATTATCATATTTGTGTATAATTACAATTGTATATAGAAGAAAATCGTGGTAAATGAATATGATGATAGCAGTGTTGTGTTCAAATAAAAAATTCTTTTTTAAAATGTATCTTTATTTAAAATTCAGAAATTATTCTCTTATTTTCCAAAAAACATAATTTTTATTTGTATTTATTTTTTTTGGGTCATAAACACACACCAAAAAGTTTTTAGAATTATCTTTTACAGAATTACTATATAACTTTGTATTTTTTTTATAATTTATAACTGTGTATGTTTAATAAAATTTAAAATATCATTTTTGTGGTACAAAATGATGAGTAACGCAACTAATTGTAAAAAATAATTATAGCATAACAATTCTAACTGAAAAATTGAAAATTTAAATAAATTGACAAATTCACTTAAATTACAGTGAATAATTTTTTTTGATAAATTCATTTCAAAAATCTGCATTTCAAATTCTTTGAAAGCAAATATCAATATTTGATTAAGATGCAACTGTTTATTCCATAAATTGCTATATATATTCAAGTTACAACAACACTGTTGTCTTGAGAAAATTGAATAAAATGTTCTTATGTGTTACGTTTTAAAAATATTCTAATTACATTAAAATTGCTCTTTTCAAGAATAAAGTACAATTGTGTTTTTGTTAATGTTAATTTAAATATATAAATTCAAATCAATTAAAGTGTATTCACATTATACAAATATGTTATCCTTTGACAAAGACGAAAAAGTTAATAATTAAATTCAATTAAAAACGTTACATTTTGATACATATTTTCCTTTTCACTTATTCTAACAGATTCAACGACCTTTCCCGCTAATTTTCCATGTTATATAATTTACTCACCAACATTTATTCATGCTTTTATATGTTAAGTATGTTTAAATAAAATTTTACTAAAAATTACCGAATCTAATCTTAACTTTCCTTAATAGAAAATCACCATAGAACGAAGCAAATAACCGTTATCCAAACAACCTCAAACCGATCAATCAAATATTTAAAAATAAGTTACATATCAAAGATAGCCGTTGCCTTTTCCATATTCATCATTCCACTTCTTTTACATCCCTACCAACATATTGGCGGCAATCTTATTGCCACCAAAAAATCAAAAGAACAAAATAAACAAGTAAATAAATAAATAAACAAAAAAGAATTTCTCGAATTATTTATCCAATAATAGATACCTACTCTTCCCAGCGCGTGTTATATTCATCTGTAACAACTAACAAATCACGTCTCAGCTACTACAAATCACATCATTAATTAAACTAATCACGGTTAGTGTGACGTCACGCAAGGGTTTGACGCGTGGTAAGGACTGTAAAATATCAGGCAAGAAGCGTTCTTGTTCCATTATATAACAGCAGAAGAAAATAAAGAGAGAAACAAACAAACAAACAAATTTTGAAAGCTTGACGAAACCCAATGAAATGCTTTCCACAAAAGTGGATTTCTCTGGTCTAGGGTTTGTCTCGATTTCCTTTGCAGTGCTCTTTCTACTCGCAACTCCCTCCGTTCAGGCTCGTCTTTAACTCGGTGATTTTCACGGATTCACTTTCTTATTGACCGATACAGCTATTATTATTGCATTTACTCAATATTTAAGGATATTAATATTGTGATTTGTGAAGTGTGCTTGTGTTCTAGTCATGCGATTCAAATCAGCTTCGGATTCGTCAACGGAGCGTAGAGATTTGACTCCGACGGGGTCTAGGCTTCGGCATAAACGTAAGAGACTTGATGCCATATGTGAAAATGTTTACAATCAGAACCATAGCGAATCTATTGATGGGAGATCAGAATCTGCATCAGCTTTGGAGCTGCGACGGAGCTCACGAGTGCGACGGCCACCTGATGTGCTCGATGTTTCACCTCCTCCGGTGAAAAAGCGGAACAAATTTGGTAAGAATGTGAATTTGTGTGTTAATAGAACAGGTGGTGGTAGTATTAGGACTGTTAAGGAGGAGGGTAATGATCCATCCGAAGATTTGGATACACTGGGGAGCTGGCGATCAAGATTGAGGACGAGGGATAGGAAATCCTTGACTGGAAAGAGGAGCGGGAGTGGGAGAAGAAAGCTTTTTGATGAGATGAAGGTGGAAGAGGGATTGATTGATGGGAAAGGAGATAGTGGGAAACTGATGGTGATAGAATCAAAGAGGCAGGGGAGGGTTAATGCGTTAAATGGTTTTGAGAATGAAATGAAAGAGGGTGGGACCAGTGATGATGAAGATGTGAGTGTGGAAAATGTGAGTGAGCAGTCCAATGCGGAAGATGAGGATGCAGAGGATGAAACTAAGGAGGTGGAAAATGAGGCGGCGGTCGAAATGCCAGCATTAGGTAGTACACTAGATGGTGGAAATGACAGTAAAGTAGTGGAGCTAGAGGCTGATGAGGGTGAGCATGTTCTAGTTTTGGTTGATGGAATAAACGGGGATGAAGTGCTAGATGATGGTGTGGCACCAATTGGTCCAGATGAGCAAGAGCATGAGGAGAGATTGCGTGGTTTGGAGTTGGAGAGGAACCCTGATGCTTTTGAAAATTTGGCACAGAATGATGAGGAACTGGATACAAGTGATATAAAAGTGGACACAAGTGATAAAAATGTGGAAGATTTGACTGCTGAGGTGGATGCGGAAAATGACCAAGTTGTTCAACTTGATTCTCCATACCCCTTGAAAGAAATGGAGGAACATGAAAAGGCGGGTGCTGAACTCGGTGATAATATCTCGAAAGTTGAGAAGGAAGTGAAAGAAGAACCGAAGCATGAGTCGGAAAATCTTGATAGGCCACGGATTAAACAGGGGAGACGTTGTGGGTTGTGTGGGTGTGGTAGTGATGGTAAACCACCAAAGAGATTGATTATCGATGCTGCTGATAGTGAACATGAGACATATAGTGGTTCTTCAGCATCAGAGGAAATTAACTATGACATATGGGATGGATTTAGTGATGAACCTGGGTGGCTTGGGCGCCTATTGGGTCCTATAAATGACCGATATGGCATTGCTGGAATCTGGGTGCATCAACATTGTGCTGTGTGGAGTCCAGAGGTGCACTCTTTTCACAAATTCTTGAATACATGATTACTTATCTACATTTCTTCTCCTTTTTTAACTAAAATCGATTGTCAAAGGCTCTGAATCTTTCTTGTGGACGTTCAGTTTGTTTTTTTCTTTATTCATTTGGTTTGCAGATGCTTATAGTATCAAGAGTTCCTCTTCGACCTTTTTATTTGTATAGTTTAATATATTGGAAGCTCATCATTGGCGTATTGCTGGCTCTGATTCTTTAGTAGCCAGTAGCCAATATAGATGCTATAGAGGAAAAGAAGAGAATAAAGCTATAAAGGCTATAGCCTACTCCTACTTGTTTGAAGCCTCGGTTAGTTTAGCTGTACTGCCTGTACAGCACTAAGATAGGATGCTTTTTTATGTTTGCCACATCAGATCACCAATAATTATTCACTGCAAAGCTTATGCTTTTTCTGTGCGATTTAGTAGTTGAAACATAAAAGAATTTCATCTGTTGGTTGAACATGATTACCATTTCCAATTGATAATATGTCTTTTTTATAGATGAGCGCACATGAGTATTTAAAGGGAACTTATGTACAGTATTTGTCATTTGGAATTGGATGTAAATAAGAATACCAAGGAACCAAGCTCTTTTTTGTTTTGGATTAGAGGTGAATACTTGAAAGAATTGTTAATAAACGCTCCATTTCAATTCTTTTTTTCACTGTCTCTACCAAATGTAGATTATTCAAAGCCATGAATGCGAAGTTGAATTAGAAATGCAACTTAAACAAAGCTTAACTATGATATTGAGTTTTGCTTTATACAATGTTTTGTGGACTTTTTTCATCCTGTACTTCAAAAAGTAAATTCTTTGCTGAGTTATTATTTAGCAGTGCAGTTCATCTGTTGGAATTACTTGCCAAGCAAAAATTGGCGAAGGAATTGAAACAGTCACAGTTCTAGTGCATGAAGCTAAGTTATTATTTCGTTGTAGAAAGTGTATGAACCTGGTAAACGAGATTAAGATATCTAGAAATTTGTTTGAGGTACTTCTTTTCTCACGGATGGGACACATAATGACAAAGTATGATTCTGTGGCTAGTGTCTCTGTAAAGGTTCATGGAATTTGCTACTATAAGATTCATCCAGCAAATTCCTGGCCTCCTCAAAACCAGTATTTGAATTCTTATGTATAATTTTATTTTTTTGTTTGCCACTTCCAAAGACCAGTGCAGAAATGGTAGCTCTGAACTATATTATGAGGTGCGTGTAATTGTGTGTCGTGTCGTCCACTCACAGTAATGCAATTTGGAAAACAATTCAGCCTGCTTTTATACTATAGTTTAACATCTGAGTTATAGTAGATCCTTTTGGAAATTGTGTATGGGGGTATTGCCGAACATTGAAAAATTGGACCTTCTTTGCCTTTATGTAAGAAAACTTGAAATCTCATTAGTTTGTCGGTGTGTGTTGCGACTTAGATATTCCGTCTGTGTATTGCACGCAAGACATTTGTTTTGTGTTGAAAATTGATTTTTTCATGTGTAGCTCTTTTCTGCGGTTTACATGTGCAATGATTGTTTATTCATATGAATTTAATTGATTGTGTCTGCTGAAAAGATTTATCAGGGCTCAACAATGTACCATCTCTAACCTTTCATAGAACATGATTCTTGGAAGTAATCAACCTTTACAGCACATGGCATCTTTCATATGTACATCATAACAATGCATGCTAATGTGTGTGTGTGTGTCATAGCTTGGGTATAATTTCTTGGATGTATTTTTCTTTAATTTCTTTTTTCTGTTCCATTTCATCCACTGTTCTAGTAAATAAGTGCCATTGTGATTCATACCTCCAGGTTTATTTTGCTGGCTTGGGTTGCTTAAAAAATATAAAAGCTGCACTTTGTAGAGGAAGAGCATTAAAGTGCACACGATGTGGAAGGCCAGGGGCAACTATTGGTTGTCGTGTTGATCGTTGTCCGAAAACATACCACCTGGTTGTTATAGTTGTTTTCTATCCCTATTTTCCCCTTTACATCCTTTTGTTTGATTACTAGCCACTTCAAACCATTCATTTATTCTGTTTCTCTTGCCTCTATATTTTGCAGCCTTGTGCTCGAGCTAATAGTTGCATCTTTGATCATCGAAAATTTCTAATAGCATGCACGGATCACCGGCATCTATTCCAACCTCATGGTAGTCAATATCTTATGCGGATAAAGAAACTAAAAGCCAGAAAAATAAAATTGGAAGTGAGAAAACAGTCAAATGAGGCCAGGCGAAAAGATGTTGAAGCAGAAGAAAAATGGCTGGAGAACTGTGGGGAAGATGAAGAGTTTCTAAAGCGTGAGAGCAAGAGACTTCATCGAGATTTATTGAGAATTGCACCTGTTTATATTGGAGGCTCTGAAGCTGAGGGTGGGAAATTATTTGATGGATGGGAATCTGTTGCTGGGCTTAAGGATGTTATACAATGTATGAAAGAAGTAGTTATCTTGCCACTTTTATATCCTGAGTTCTTCAGTAATCTAGGAATAAACCCTCCTAGGGGTGTTCTATTGCATGGGTATCCTGGAACAGGTAAAACCCTTGTTGTGCGGGCATTGATTGGTTCATGTGCTCGAGGTGATAAAAGGATTGCATATTTTGCACGTAAAGGTGCAGATTGCTTAGGGAAGTATGTTGGTGACGCTGAGCGCCAGCTAAGACTCTTGTTTCAGGTTGCTGAACGATGTCAACCTTCAATAATATTCTTTGATGAGATAGATGGTTTAGCCCCTACTCGTACAAGACAGCAAGATCAGACTCACAGTTCAGTTGTGTCCACATTACTCGCTCTAATGGATGGTTTGAAATCCAGAGGTTCAGTTGTGGTGATAGGGGCAACAAATCGACCAGAGTCTGTCGATCCAGCATTGCGTAGGCCTGGAAGATTTGATAGGGAAATATACTTTCCACTTCCCTCAGCTGAGGACAGGGCTGCTATACTCTCACTTCATACACAAAGGTGGCCAAAACCAGTAGCTGGTTCTATGCTACATCAGGTTGCAAGGAGAACTGTTGGTTTTGCTGGTGCTGATCTCCAGGCACTTTGCACACAAGCTGCAATTGTTGCTCTCAAGAGGAATTTTCCTTTGCAAGAAGTTTTGTCTGCTGCTGGAGAGAGACCTGGTTCTCAACGCCTTCCTCTTCCAACCTTTGCAGTGGAAGAGAGAGATTGGTTAGAGGCTTTAGCATGCGCCCCTCCTCCATGCTCTCTAAGAGAAGCAGGAATAGCCGCTCATGATTTGGTGTCTTCTCCCCTTCCTGCGCACCTTATCCCTTGTTTGCTGGAGCCTTTGTCCAAGTTGATTGTTTCCCTCTCTCTTGATGAACGCCTCTGGCTGCCACCGCCTCTCTCTAAAGCTGCTACAGTGATTAAAAGTGTGATTGTAGATTCTTTAGAGAAGAAGAATGTTTCTAGTGAGCAGTGGTGGTCTCATGTTGATCTTTTCCTTACAGATGCAGAAATTGCTGGGGAAATTCAGAGAAGGCTTTTATCTGCTGGCATATTGACTGGAGAAGCTATCTGTAACAGTGCCAATGAGGATAATGATGCTGGGTTTATGTTTGATCCTTCTTCTGTGCACAACAGTTGTATGAACATAAGTATCTCTAGGAATATTAATTATGGATCCAGGAAAAAATCAGGATACCGGGTACTGGTTGCTGGAAGCCCTAGATCTGGACAAAGACATCTTGCTTCTTGCCTGCTCAACTGCTTTCTTGGAAATGTAGAAGTTCGAAAGGTTGATCTGGCTACAATTTCACAAGAAGGACATGGTGATATGGTCCAAGGGATCTCACAGTTACTAAGTAAGTCCTCTGCTTCTACCTCTCTCACCATAATTTATATTTTCAAAATTAAAGACTAATTTGCTTTAGTGTTTATTCTGCATTGTTTTATCCCTGCAACACTTTTATGGTAATATATGGTTTTGCAATACTGAAGAGTAGCTTTTGTAAGCCATTTCAAACATGGTTTCACATTTTTTTTACAAAGATATGTATCTTTTAGTTGATCATCAAAGTCTTGTGACGTCGATCATAATTCTTCGTCAGTTCTGATAATTTTCTTTGATACCGAACATTGTCAGTTTGATCAAATACTTATTATCTATTTATACTTTGAATCATAGGATACCTCAGGCCTTTGAAGGTTATATTTGCATTTAGCTGCACTAATGATGTAGTAGATTAATATTGTGTTTGAATTGAATATTTTGATGTGTCCAGACCTCCTAATTTAGCTCTTCATATTTATATTGTTTTTTTTATTATTTATAAAATTGCCTCATTGGGCTTTACAATAATAACAAAGAAAAACCCAACCCCACCCCACCCCACCCGAATGTGGACTCGAACTTGTGACCTCCAGGATCACAACTCCATGTCTCAACCACTGATGATGTTAGGATATCTCAGGCTCATGAAGGTTTTATTTGCATTTAGCAGCACTTATAATGTTAGTAGGTTTTTCATCAAAAGAATAATAATGTTAGTAGGTTAATATTGTGTTTGAATTGATTATTTTGATGTGTTTCATCACTGTTCAGACCTCCTAGTAATCCTAATTTAGCTCTTCATATTTATGTTGTGTTTTTTTATTGTAAATACTAAGAAAAGTGTATCACAACGTGTCAGTGCTTAAAATAAAAAAAAACAAAATATGATTAATATGCCAAGATTTGTCAAGTTCTTAACCCTTGCTTCACTTGAAATTTCTATTGTGGCTTGAAATTTTTGTGCTAAATTGTGGCTGGTTTACCATGTTGTTACAGTTTTTTAATCAGTAGTTGGATGAACATTCTGTTAACAGTTTTGTGCTTGAATTTTGGGTGAAACATAATTTGCTTACTTTCTTGAACTAAAGCTATGCATTCATATTAGCACTACCATTAAACTATGGAAAGATAATAAAAGTGCTAAGACACACTGGCAATGTGTTTTCTGCTTCAAGATGACTGTGCTACATTATAGATGTGCTGTGAGATAAAATCCACTCAACATCTGAAATTACTACGATAGGATCGACTTTCGCTCAGAATGGATAAAGATGGTAAGCAAGTGCTTTACAGTTGTTGTTTGCAATTGTAGTCACCATATGCTGCTTATAGCATAATTAAATGATCTATCATTCCCAGACAACAGTATATTCTTTGATTTCCTCCCATATGTCCTTTACCCAAAGTTTGAATACTGGTTTGCTGCAGTGATCTTGCCAGAAAATCACTTTCTGTTCAACTCATAGTAGAGTTATTCGTTCATGCACATTAAGCCTATGTGAAATTGTTATGTGCCAACAGCAGCGAATTGTTTAGTTTTTAAGCTGTGTTGTGTTTATTGTTTGTGTAAAATAAGGCAGTTACATTGCAGCTATATTACCAGAAACTAGGCTTAAGAGGTCGGAGTTTCTCTATAAATGAGCCTTAGCTTGAATTCAAAGGGTTCTCTAGGGAACAAGGTCTTAGTCCTTGACTTCGAGAGATTGAAGATTTCTCTCTAGTGAGCCCATAAGCTAACCTGAAAATCATAGATTTTCCACCATTACTATATCTTAGGACCAGAACAGACATGCTTGTTGCCCTCTTATTATGTTCATAATGTGATTTGTTATATTTTCTTGAAATAATGTACAGCTTCCATGTGATTGAGTTGTTGTTAAATTTTCTTTATTATTCACTTTCATATGCTTTAAGTTAAAATCACTATGCATTTGTGAATGGAGGCAAATCCATAATTATGAATCCTCACATACATATCACTCTACCAGTGAAATGTGCTAGCCTGCAAACTTCAGTGATATTTATGCCTAGAACTGATCTTTGGGCATTGGAGACATCTCAAGACATAGCTGATGAGAGTGATGCATCTTCAATTGACCAACAACTAAAGATTACAGAATGTTGCTCACCCGTCCGAGATGTTGGAAAGGTGAATGGGCACTTTACATGTCAAAGAAAAACATCTGAGGTTCCACAACCTCAAACCCCCGCCCCAATTGCCTCTCGTGTTTGGAACTCATTTGTTGAGCAAGTGGAATACATATCTATGTCAACTTCCTTGATCATTCTGGTATGTGAATTTTCCTGTTGATTAATGCTGCTGCTTTTTTTATTAAGTAAATAATCTTTTGCCTTACTCCATGTTATAATAAATGATTTGAATGAATAGTTCAATGGTTTTGAAGTTTTTTCTTTCCTTTTTTGAATCAGTAATGTAGAGTCAAGGATACTTTGTCTAGTTGTGTTATAATTTCTCAAATAATTGCTAAAACTCTCATTTTTGTTTGTATCCTATTCTGTACCTGCATTTCCTTTCTTATACATAAACATATTGTTGACGGTTATGCCATAATTTAATTTATGTTCGAATTTTTCAAGGGATTAAAAACAGTTAGTGGTTGAATAATAGGCTCAATTCAATTTGGGTCCGACTGTATACATTAGATTTAGGGCTGAATGCCTGAATCCTTACGCTAAATTGTTTAGTTTGAATTAAATTTAGGAATGATTAGACAATAGGAGTCATTGCAAGAATATAACTTGAAACTCCAGGTGTTGGAATTCTCTGAAATCAAGATTATACTATGCTTTTCAGGTAAAACTAATAGGTTGGTTTAGGCTCGAAACTTCTTGGAACAATATATCTTAGTTAAACATTGTTTTCCTTTTCAGGAATTTAGTCGATTAACCAGCTATAATCTTAGAGCTGATAACCTTGTGCTGAACTGTAAATTGAGCCTTAGGAAAAGCTGAGAGAGGAAAATGAAAGAACTTGTTAATCACACTTTATGTGAAAATACTCTCAGGATGCATTTCTTTTTGCAAATGTTTTTGTGCAATCGTTTGTTAGTTATGAAAGACATGGTCTTGTAGTAAGAGGCCTTAGCTACAAGCAGAAACAACTTCCTGGAGAAGCTTTTTGTTCAGACTAAAATATTACAAAACACTCTTTGTTGCAATGGGTTATCGGCTCTTTTAATGCCAAAATGGGAATATGTTTTTCCTACACATACAAGTCATATGGTTATGTTTGACATCTTAGGTTACTTGATCACCAGTTACCGACTAATAATAAATCATCATTCATCGAACCATCTTGAGATGGAGCAAATGAAATATTGTCTACTTGAAAACACTTTATGTTTCTCGCACATAATGCAATAGATTATGACAGCCGTTATATGCTTGTGATATTTTCTTCCAGTTTATTATGTCCTTGGTAATATTGACTTTTCACATGTTATGCATTACAACAGGCTACTTCAGAACATTCAAACGTTGAACTCCCAGATAGAGTAACGCATTTCTTTAAGAGTGATGTGCCAAAAAGCAGTCAGTTGACACCTTTGGAGCATTCAGTACCTCGTTTCTCGGTGCCTGTCAGTGACAAGTTTGACCATGATGTGGTGGTCAGTCTTTCTGCTGCCAAGTTATTAAGGGATATAATACAGTTCTTCGTTCTCTTAGTTCATCAAAGAGCACATATCCATGCTTCTGCATCTGAAGAGCACAAATTCTTGTCTCATCAAGAATCTAATACAAACGAGAACGGGACTCAAGAAAAATCGCCACGTGACCATGCAAAAGCTCCCCCAGCGCCTACTAGTAGAAGTTTGAAAGGAAAATCAAACTTGCTACTAGCAATATCTACATTCGGCTATCAAATTCTTCGATTCCCTCATTTTGCCGAACTTTGTTGGGTATCATCGAAACTGAAAGAAGGTCCTTGCGCTGATGTCAGCGGACCTTGGAAGGGCTGGCCTTTCAACACTTGCATAATCCGTCCTACTAACATACATAAGGTGGTAGTTGGATGTGGCACAGGGAATATTAAAAGCAAAGATGGGTCCGGTTTTGTTCGAGGATTAGTTGCAGTTGGTTTGTTAGCATACAGAGGTGTCTACCAATCCCTTAGAGAGGTCTCGTTTGACGTGAGGAAAGTTCTCGAGCTTCTAGTCGGACAAGTCAATGAAAAGGTTCAGGCCGGGAAAGATAAATATCAATACATTCGACTCTTATCCCAAGTAGCGTATCTAGAAGATATGGTTAACAACTGGGTGCATGCATTGCAGAGGTACTTTATGTAAATTTTATTCGTATGTTCATAAGTTCAATATCTTCTATTGATGTCTGACAAAAAAAATAATTATCCATTCCAGTTTAGAACCTGCCAATCAAGCTAAAGGGACAAATGCCGATCACAGTAGCAAGGAATTTTCTTATAATTTCACTGGTGGGGACCATGCAGTTCAAACTGAATTGAATAAAGATGATAATGGTTTTTGCCATTCTAATTCCGAGGTGAGAGATACGACTCTGGAAGATATTCAAAGCAATACTCAGCTGGTTGATGATACTATTGTTAAGCAGAATGGGACTTCTTATGGACTGTCTGGGTCAAAAAGTACTGAAACTCGAGCAGTTTGTGCTGGAATGGGCAATGGAACCTTGAAATGTGCAGAAGTTGATATCAGCAACTTGCATGAACCAAATTCCAACAAATTTTCTGGCGACCAGAGCGATGGATTGGCTGAAACAGGAGCTGAAACAAAATCGGGGCAGGGTGAAGATGTAGCAAATTTCATCCCTCTAATAAAAACCACAACCCGATCCACTGATTCTGGGGTTACATGTTGGTACAAATGTTGCTCTGGATGCCTCCTCACGCTTCACCGATTGATTCAGAAAATCCTTTTACATGAATGGGGATTAAAGGATAGCAAGTGGACAGCGGAGGATGTTCATGATGTCATTTCATCATTGTCTGTGGATCTTCTCTCAGCAGCTAGAAAAGCCGGCAATTCATCTGACGAGAAGCTAAATCAAGAAAGATTGGCAGAATTCCCGGAATTGCAGAATTGTAAATGCAAGAGCAGTGCAGCTATGGCAACAGAGTGTGGTTGTCACGGTGGGGACGGAATTGGAATTGCACAAGTAAACGAATCCTGGAATGCATTGTTTGGGCTGGAAATGGAATTTGTTTTCAGAGACGGCATCCTGATATCGGTGGAAGTAGAATTGTACAAAGATGAAAAGGATTACCATTGTAAAAATGAGAGAGTATGCCTTTGTTCTCTTATAAAGTCAGTAGCTATGATGAAGAAGCGGCCTTTTGATTGACATTCATTCACAGCCTGGATTTCTTAGATTTGTTCATGTGGGATTTTTGCCGAATCTGGGGTTTCTTTTTAAACCGTTATAAAGAACCAAATTTTGTCGTGGAATTGCAATATATAACTTTTTGGTTCGGAAAGTTTCTTTCCGCTGATTTTTATTTAGGGAAATACTAGTAAATACTTTGTTTGGGTATAATATTTTTCTTTTTACAACAAGGATAAAATATTTTTTAATTTCCTTCATTTTTATAAATTATATTTTTACTTATCTTTCTTATCAATTTTTAATTAATTTTTCTCACTACATCTCTCTCAATCGATCTCTTATTCTTCTTCGATCATTATCATATACGTCTTTTTTATTTCTTGCTCTCTACTATGAATTATGAATTAGTTTTTTGTGATTATTTATTTTTCTGTCATTCTCATCCTGCTTCATTCCTTTTTTCCTTCTTTTGTTATTAATCATAATTGAGATTTTCGATTTAATGTTCTTTTGTTCGATTAGATTCCTATTTTTTAGATTGTTTTTTACAGATCACGATTGGAGTCATATTTTTCTGATTTCAAATTCATTTTCAATTTCAGATCAAGTCATATACATGGTATAATGAGTATTATACATGGTATAATAATCATTATACCCGGTATAATAGTTATTGTTACGATTCAAAGAATATTCAAATCATTGAGATGAAAGTATTAGGATTTTAGTTTCATTTTTCGCATTTGAAAAGTATATGGTCATTATACCAAGTATAATGGTATTATACTTGGTATAATAGTGATTATAACAAATAATATTAAAGAATATTAAAAAAATTTGATACTAATAGAAGGTATCAATATCAAGTTTTATATTTCACATTAGAATTCAGTTTTCAAATCATATCATTATTCCTAGTATAATGCAAACTAATAATATAAAAGTTAATTAGAGATAAAGAAAGTATTAAGATCAAGTTTCATTGCATTTGAATAGTATAATAGTCATTATACTATTATACTTGGTATAATAGTCAACATAACGAAGAATATCAAAGAAATATTAAAATCATTGAAGATAATGAAAATATTACGATCTGTTTCCAAATTTTATATTTGAACAATATAGTAGACATTGTACATTGTATAATGACTATTATAGAGGGTATAATGGTTGTTATACCTGCTGGTTAATCAAGATAGTAATTGAACATGCAAACGTTGTAAGGCGGTATTTCAAAACTTAAAATTAACTTGATGATCTCCTAAGCATACCATGATTGATATAATCTAGGTTAAAACGTTCCATAGATGCTTTTAGGTTTATAAAACTTATAAAGAAACGTATCATCTAAGTTTAGAGTATTATGAGTTGATGCGTGCTTTGTCTCTTTTAGTGGCGGTGTTCCCTTAAAGCAATTCGACAGAATTTCGTTAGCACGAGCCTCTAAACTAGGAGAGCCTCTATGATTGATCCACATAGATCTTCACAGACCAAAACCTCATTGAGGAGGAACCCGTTAGTAAACAACTGCTGCTAGACCGCTCAAAGACCAACCAGATAGAAACCGAGAAGGATCACTTTAGAAAGAGCCTTCAAAAGAATTATTCGTTTGTTTGGAGAAACTCGTAGATGATCTCGCACAATGAACGAAGAAAGATGTCGAACTCAAAGAGAAAAATTGAGCTGAAGAGCGTATGTGTATATTGAGAATAATGCGAGGGGAGGCTTATATATAAGGAAAAGGGGGAGTGTTAGACTCCCCCTCTAACACTAGGTGGGATCGGAATATCCCATCCCACCTTAGCGGGTTAACTGCGCGGGTCACAATGATCCGTGAGCTAACCCGCGAGCCATTAAGCAAACCCAAGCTTGTGGCCCACGTAAGTGCTGCCATGGGCAGCGCTTGCGGGCTTGCACTGCCCGCTAACAGCCCGCGAGCTTTTCAGCTCACGAGGTAGCCGCGCAGGCCCCACTTCGAACAATCCGTTTTTGTTTGGGGCCCACTAGCAACAGGAAAAATTCCCTTGCTTTGCTTGGTGTAATTTTTCCCTATTATCTCTTTATTCTCTTTAATTATTAATTCGGTCCAACCAATTAATAATTCTTCTAACGAATTCAACAACTTATATTTTTGGTATAGACCTAGTCTACAGGTTCTTTACTTAGTCCGATAAAGACCCAAAGTGTGTGACCTCATAGGAACCCAAATTATAGAGCTGCTAGAGGTTAACCTAAACTTGGATTCCCATTCGAGAACCTTTATGCTTAGTGTTCCAGACCGATATAGAACCTGATAGCTCTAGACGATCAAATGGGCTTTTTAGCAAAGGCGTATGAACGTCACGTGCTTCTGACTTGATCCAGTTCTGCAATACTAACCAATACAATACACTCCTTCCATCAGGTTAAGTACCATCCAGTTTATTGAGCTCGGATTAAGTGTTAGCTCATGTTATAGCCGTAGCTATCCTAGAATTAGACTTGTTCACGAAGAACACCACTCAGCCATCATGTAACAAGATTGACTAGAAACCCGTGATATCAATCTTATGCTCTGATAAGAGGTTTATGAGTGTGTCACTTCAACAAGGGTCCTTAAAATACATCTCCCATTATATCACTATATCAAGAGTGATGGATCCTATCTTGAATTCTCAGCTTACCAATATGTGATGATCACTATACCCGTAATCACCTGTGTCATCTTGATCGCTAGGGTATGAATAAGTATGACCGAAAGTATAGCAACTCCTACACAAGGTAACTAGTATCTGAGGTTTGAGGATACTTGTACTGCTATTGCAATAAGGCATGACACCAACACATGGATATAGTTATTTCCATGGGTCTATCTTATAGCGGTCTCCAACGTATTACCCGAATACATCCATGTGTTAACTCAGGGTACCACCTTCAGCTCGTGAGATCGGTTGCTCAGATCTAATCCAAGGATTAAGCCTATACATGCTAGTCTGTCCATTTCATTGATGTCCAATCTCAATGAAAACTATGACTAGGGATATTTAGACTATTCATAGGAACATGTATGTGCAATTCTCACACCACATAGCTCCCACTATGTCCACGCACTTTTACGCTATGAAATAATCACAGACTTTGTCTTATCAATGTGCATATACATATTTAATACTATACATATATGATATCAGCGAGATATATAAATAAAATGAAAGCACCGATAAGCAACAAAGATGCCTTAATTATTATTAATAATAATTCGAAATTGTTTGTACATTATATCTAATAAAGATATATCACCCTAATTACTTTTAGGGCATACATCATGTCTAACAATCTTCCACTTACACTAGAGCCAATTGCCCATGTGCCTCATGCCAAAGTCGTTAACATGCTAGTCATGTTTAACTTGAGTCAATGGCTTAGTTAGCCCATCCACTAGATTCTGATCCATCGGGATGTGTTCTTAATTTATATCCTTTCTGACTACCATCTCTTGAACGAGATAGTACTTTCTGAGTATATGTTCAATTTTGTGACAAGATTGTGGTTCCTTTGATTGTGCAATAGCCCCATTGTTATCGTAATACACCACTATTGGATTTACAATGTTAAACACCACACCGAGATCACCAATAAATCATGTTAGTCCTTAGACAGCCTTGTAAACAATCGTAGAGGGGGTGAATGCGAATCTTGGTTACTTTTTAAGATTTATAAAAAATTATTTAACCAAGTAAAGTTTTTAGATGCATGCTAAGTAATGGGTGATGAGTTGATCTAAAAACTTATAAACTGCTTAGCTTCGCTTGCACAGTTTATCTTCAATCTCTTGTTGAGTACTCTACTAAGCTCGGATCGGTTTTTCAAGCAAAAACACTTAACGATAGAAAGAATGATGAATGAGCTGGATGCAATAAAAGCTAAAGCTTAAGTTCAAAACTTCAACACCCAATTTTATCCTAGTTCAGCCCCGAGCCTACCTCCAGTCCTCGGATTCCTTCTTCGAGCTTTAATCCACTAATGTTCATTCCTTACTTAGGCGAAGCAGCCTTCACAACGGGTAGACACAGTTTTACAGAAAGTACCTTTCTTTCTAACTACAACTCAACTTAGTTTGGGTACCCTTCCCAAACTGACACTCAAATTTGAAATGAAAGTGCTAACTGAATTCAACTTATAAAATGTTGAATCCTTACAATGTTAAATCTAAGTAATTAATTCTCTCTATTACAAACAGATTTGAAATGGTTGTTTACTGATTGCTTGAATTTGGAATTTCTTGAAGCTGGGAGAATTTGCGCAGAGTTTCAGCTCATAAAGAAATTTGAGGTGATTCACCAAGTTTGAACTTTTGCTTCTGTCTTCTATTTATACTTGAAGCTTTGTGAAGTAGCCGTTGTAAACTTTTCATCCTTGCAATTCGTTAATTTCTCTTCTCTTCATAACTTTCGAATCTTCCCATTGGAGACACATTCCAGGACGTTTAGAGATATAAATTTGAACGTTGAAGTGCAATAAAATCCCATCGAGAAACTCTCATTTGTCTTCAAGAAAAACTAATTGAGAGAGAAGCACACGAAGTGCAATGCGGAGTCTTGTGATTAGTTGATATTGCTAACGCTTGCAGAGACACTGATAAAACGACGCATGACAGAGGATTCTTTTTATCTTGGACTTTATTGAGGAATCTCCAACATTCCGTACCGACACCTTTTTGAATTGTGAGGACCACCGGAAATCATCATTAATTTTAACGCTTTTTAACCTGAAAAGCATTGAAGAATATTTCGTTTCTCACATAAGACGTTAGTAGCACATGTGTCATTTAATTCTCTAAGTGTCAATGAATATAGCTTTTAATCAATTAAAAGCTAACTCAACATAGCTGAGTTGATATTTGTCTAAACTATGTAGTACTCAGCATAGACTCTGCTTTTCCTACTATAAGTCGTTACTTAATTAATTACTCAGCAAATTGAGTTGTTTTCCCTTAAACAAACTTAAGTCAGCTTTATTAATTAAGAGTATACTTAGTTTTCAATTATTTTCACTATCTTAGTCAGTTTGCTATTTCCAAAATGTTTAAGTACTATGAAATACTATTAACTTGGGTTTTACAATCTCCCCCATTTTTTATAGATAGCAAACCAGGTAGTAGAAGAGATTAATTGAATAAAATAGTTTAGAGATGTCAGAAGTACCTGGAAAGTGATGTAAGACTCCCTTGTGCTGAGTGACTTCCCTTAGTCAGCTTGAACTCCCCCATACTGAGCGTTCACCACTTTTCTACCGATAAGTTTAATAGTTTATGTGCAAGATTCGGCTATATATCAATGGTGCCAAAAACTTGTTCACGTAAAATATAGGTGTTGTTGATACCCCTTATCAAAATAGAAAAATGATGATAACTGCAAGTATACAGTTGCAATGTAGTTTTAAAAGATATCGATCCCACAGGGAAGGACTAGGTCTAAAGATCAACAAGGAAGATAAAATAAAGAAAATAAAATAAAATTGATATTTTGGGTAGGAGGGTTAGAATGAAGAATGAGTAAATACAGGTACAAAAGATTAGAGAATCTAAATATATAGATTTTTCCTACGAAATAAGGATAATAGAGAAAGCATGCAAGTTCAACAAAAATGTTACGATTCACTAAACTAATCTAACAGACTCGGTTTTAAATACTCAGATGTTCAATTATTCATTGTAGAGCAACACATGAAATGACTTTTCTAAATCTAGTGCAAATGAATTAAGATGATTATATAAACCTAGACAACGCCAATACTATGCTTAGTACGGGTCGCTATCACATAGCCACTTTTAGCTAGTTACCATTCCAAAAATGTTGGCTCACTAAACAGCGTTATATCACAAATCCAGTGATTATACACGATATTGTTAACCCCGAAACTACTCTTAAAATTAACTCCAACGCATATAACTTGATTAACATAAAAGACTTAACACGAAATAAGCATTATGACACATAGACATATCATAAACTTCGAAATAGAA